>OX596248.1:6745808-6821550 GCA_951394255.1 Polyploca ridens
TTTATCGTAACAGGTATCGGTAGCGGTTCAACGATGCGCATGGAGAGCGGGGAGCGACTGCTGGTGCTGGAGACTGATGCGGGCGACGGGTGGACCCGGGTGCGGCGCCACCCCACGCGCGAGGAGGGCTTCGTGCCCACCACCTACATCGCCACCACACTCTACAGCGACGCCAACGTGCACTAGCCGGTATGTACTCTACTCTATACTGTGTACACGCCGGCTGGACCGGGTGCGGCGCCACCCCACGCGCGAGGAGGGCTTCGTGCCCACCACCTACATCGCCACCACACTCTACAGCGACGCCAACGTGCACTAGCCGGTATGTACTCTACTCTATACTGTGTACACGCCGGCTGGACCGGGTGCGGCGCCACCCCACGCGCGAGGAGGGCTTCGTGCCCACCACCTACATCGCCACCACACTCTACAGCGACGCCAACGTGCACTAGCCGGTATGTACTCTACTCTATACTGTGTACACGCCGGCTGGACCGGGTGCGGCGCCACCCCACGCGCGAGGAGGGCTTCATGCCCACCACCTACATCGCCACCACACTCTACAGCGACGCCAACGTGCACTAGCCGGTATGTACTCTACTCTGTACTGTGTACACGCCGGCTGGACAGGGTACGGCGCCACCCCACGCGCGAGGAGGGCTTCGTGCCCACCACCTACATCGCCACCACACTCTACAGCGACGCCAACGTGCACTAGCCGGTATGTACTCTACTCTGTACTGTGTACACGCCGGCTGGACAGGGTACGGCGCCACCCCACGCGCGAGGAGGGCTTCGTGCCCACCACCTACATCGCCACCACACTCTACAGCGACGCCAACGTGCACTAGCCGGTATGTACTCTACTCTATACTGTGTACACGCCGGCTGGACCGGGTGCGGCGCCACCCCACGCGCGAGGAGGGCTTTGTGCCCACCACCTACATCGCCACCACACTCTATAGCGACGCCAACGTGCACTAGCCGGTATGTAGTCTACTCTATACTGTGTACACGCCGGGTACGGCGCAAACCCACGCGCGGAATTATGGTCGCTCCGACCGCAATTGAAGCAGGCCGCCGTCGCCTAACGTCTGATCCTACACAGATACTCATCTCATCCATACTCTGTGATTATATGTGTAAGTCTGTAAGTGAGTCGTCCACCTTGTCGCTGCATCCTCGAAAACCGGCAGGTTTGCGCGCAAGCCGCTCCTCGTCGTTCTGGCCGTCTGCCTTGCGCACCTCATCGCGAATGCGATAACTCGCTCCTGTCGTTTAAGCAGCAGTATATGCATGGCACCCGCTACCCTCTCGATCCGGGGTATTAGGCGAACAAAGTGTTCTTCGAAGCCCCAGCGACTGTCGAGCGGAATTTGGCGACGATGACTTCTACGAAAGTATCCCCACTGGCGACCACCAACGTGCCATCTGCGTAGCAAACCCCGCCAGCGCAGCGGGGAGGTCGTCACGCAAACTCTCTTTATAAGCAACAAGCCTAACACTGACAGGAGGTCGGCAATGCGCGAATGTTGCAAGCGTCCATAGGCAACGGTAACTACTTACCATCAGGCGGGCCGTATGCATTGTTTGCCGTCTTGGTCCATGTACAAAATGTACCTGTCGCGCAAGTATTCCACAACCACGCGAGTGGCAGATAGGAGGGCACCTGATGTTGTAACGTCCCAAGGGTGATAGTTAAAATCTTTGACGTTGCACTACCTTTTTTTTTTGCGTGGGGTAATCCTAATAGGATACCCGACCGCCTCGGGGGTAGCGGCCAGGTTATGTCGGACTTGTACCGACTAAAACCCCACGGTGGTCACCATCTGCGATATAGAGAGGGGGGCGGGCTCTCGTGTTGAACGCGTACCTGCTCACCCCTCCAAGCGCGGCGCTTTGATAGCTCGTCCCGGGAGAAGTCTGACACCTCCCCCAGCACCCTCGCAGTGCTATCGCACGATGAGTCGTGACCACGTCGACTCATCATCCTCCTTGGGGTCGCTTCTGGGCGCACAGAGCCCCCGCTCTGATTGCCAATGACCCAAAGGCCCCGTTTAGTCGCCTTTTACGTTGCTCTTGCTCTACCTAAGTTAATAATACCCAACTGTATAGTTTCTGTAACTGTGGCATTTACATATCCGCGAGTCCATGAGCAACTGATACTATTCATGTGGGAAATAAGACGATAAGAAACGAGTCCGGACAGCCATCAATCGCTCACTCGAAGACCGTTTCAACCATCGGGCATATCAGTCCGCAGAATTCCATGGCTAATAAACTCCATATAAACTCGTTGTTGTAAGGTAGATTTTTGTAATATCATAATAAATTTCAGGTACATCGCCGATCGAGATGCAAGCTTGCGTCGAGCTGACGGTGCGTGATATATTAAAGCGTAAAGAATTAAATGAATCTCGCGCAGTGTTTCCGTGTGTGCCGTGTCGTGTCGTGTGGTGTCGTGTCGTGCCGTGTCGTGCGAGTTGTGCGCCGCCGCGTCGCGTGTCGCGTGTCGCGCCGGACGTTGTCGCCTCACACGAGCCGCGATACCGCATTCGATGAAATGTTCTTGTGGCCTATATAGTAACAAATATTTTTGCTATAATTTATCGTTATAAAATATTAGCATTATTTTTTTATCGTGTCCCTTCTATTCCGATTGTTATAATGGCGCAGCCCATCAATGAACAAAAAGATTAAATCATAATAACATTCCATGATCTTATTTATTGTGTATATTATTGTTTGTTGGTTATATGGCATACATATTTTCATGTATGAAGTATACCGTAATAGCGTAATGTTAATTGTAACGTTTTGTAACTCATCTAGATCTTCATTGTGCCAGCTATTTACGTATTAAGGATTTTTTCGTACTTATGAATTATTCTAGTTATGTTATCTTGCTTTTATGTGATTCCGCCATTGAGTATTTGAAATTATAGCAAAAATAGGGTATAAACATAATTATGAAGTGTAAAATATGTAAACATTAAACTTATCTCAAATTAAAATGTTAAGTCTCTTCATGTTTAATACATTGACATGTATTTAAATAACGATTTATAGACTAAACTGTATCCAATATCACATGTTGTATTATATAAATGCTTTTGTTAATTAAAATTTACATAGTTATTAATGCTAGCTGAATGTCGTGATTAGCCAATGCTATTTTCTGAATATTTGCTGTATGCGAGAAACGTATAGTTAATGTATTTATATATAGGTGAGGAGAGGCATGAACGTGCGTATATGATTTTTCTATAAAATAAAACTATATGAGGACATTGTAAAAAGTTTTTTATTTTCATATCTAACACCATCTCATAATTATTCATTTTATAAATGGTCAAATAAGTAGTATCTGGCTATTTAGTTAAAATAGTTTTATAGACTTACTAGCAGCGAATCCCGGCGTTGCTCGGGTTAAAATACATCGCATATTTAGTGGTATAAAAAATATATAAGGATACATTTTTAACAGATATTATAGATTTCTATTTTCGATTTCGATTTGGTTCTTTTAGTTAAAACAATAACAATAATAGATCAATAATAACACTCGTACACATTTTGGAACTTTCCAGATCAATCAAAAAAAATTAGAACTTTCTCTATCATTTTAAATTGCACTCATTTTAGAACTTTCTCGAACATTCTAAATCGATCATAATTAATTTCACTCATTTTGGAACTTCCTAGATCATTCTAGAAATTTCTAGAACTTTTTCGAACATTCTATATCTATCATAATCAATTGGACTCATTTTGGAATTTTCCCGATCATTCGGGAAATTTCTAGAACGTTCTCGAACATTCTAACTCGATTCGATAAAACTGTTATTAGTTTTGGACATTTTGGAACTTTCCAGATCAATCAAAAAAAATTAGAACTTTCTCTATCATTTTAAATTGCACTCATTTTAGAACTTTCTCGAACATTCTAAATCGATCATAATTAATTTCACTCATTTTGGAACTTCCTAGATCATTCTAGAAATTTCTAGAACTTTTTCGAACATTCTAAATCGATCATAATCAATTGGACTCATTTTGGAATTTTCCCGATCATTCGGGAAATTTCTAGAACGTTCTCGAACATTCTAACTCGATTCGATAAAACTGTCATTAGTTTTGGACATTTTGGAACTTTATAGATGAAGCCAGAAATTTGTAGAACTTTCTCAAAACATGCTATATCGATTATAATAGTTTGCATTCACTCTAGAATTTTCTAGATTATTCCAGATATTTATTGAACTTTCTAGTACATTCCAGATCGATTATAACCGTTTTACACATTTTGGAACTTTCCATTCCAGAAATTTTGAGATCTTTTCAGAAGTCCTCATGCGTTAGAAAAGGACAGCAATATATGTTTTAACATTTTCGCCACCCACAACCACCCCCTTCCACCCACCGCGACTAAACTCCCTTACTACCACCTGGAGACCAAGGGGTATTTACCACCCCAACGGGAAGTTGATTGGGGTTGGTGGTGATTGAGAAAACTGCGTATTTACGTACCCACAAAAGCATTTTATATATATTATTAGATTAGATTAGATTAGCTGTCCTCCGCGGTTTCACCCGCGTTCCCGGGATAAAAATATAATATGTCCTCCATACCATAGGCTATCTGCATGCCAAATTTCATGATGATCCGTTGAGTAGTTGAGGCGTGAAGGCGTAACAAACAAACTCACTTTCGCATTTATAATATTATAAGTTAGGATTAGACAGTAGATTATCCGAGGTTTAAAAATTCAAAAGGAGCGCATTAAATGCGTGTTGAAATATTTAATTGAAAATGGAGGGTGAGTTAAGTAAATGTTTACATTTAATTTGACAAGAGCGGCGGTGGCCGTGAGGAAGTCGCCTATCGCCCCGGTCTTGTGCAAGATCCTCAAGAATTCCTTTCTAAGGCCGTCCGATAAATTGCAACCTTCCACTTCGACGAATTCATTGACCTTAATGATTCAAAATAATAGCAGTGTTGTAAATTCATGCTTAGACAGGTAATATAGTAGGTATGTTTGTTACAGGTCTAATTCACTATATATTTACGTACTTTACTATCCTGCTGCCCCTGTCTTTTATGTAGGTAATTACTTAGCTTGGTTACTACCTTTGTACATACTTTACGCAAATAATTTACACCGTAATTTTATATTGGTTTCAGAAACAAGTTGACATGTAGGTACGTATTTGTACATACAAAATACTTATCCTGGCCGACTGACTGATCTTTCACAGCTCAAACCCCTGGCTGGGGTTAGTAAAAATGTTACTATATCGCCACAGTATGTTAGATTTTCCCCAACAAAAACTCCGGAAAAAACTTTTTCGATTTGTGACATTTCTAGTACGTTTATTATTATCGTGGGGAAATCCTCATAGAATATCCGACCGCCTCTGGGGAGTGGCCACGTTATGCCGGACTTGTACCGGCTAACACCGCTGGTCGTCACCGTTACAGAGAGAGGCGGGTTCCCGGTTCTCGTGAAGATCTTGTACCCTTTCGTAGACAGGATCGATTAAGCTAATAAAAATATTTTCTGTAAATCTCCGTTTTCTCGATTACTGTAATTTATTTCGAAATATATAAAGTTACAGCAATAACCCAAGAAGTAAAGGATAGTCTCGTTAGAGGCAAGCTAGTCTTGAACACATGTACTACTCGCGGTGACGTTACAGTTGCGTGCTTGTATACTACACGTCATAAAGCATAGCATAAGTCCAGGGGAAGCAGGCGACGGAGTTGCATTCCAATCGGGTCTTAACTCTCTCAACGGGTAGTAGATATTAAATATTTATGAATTTGGAAACGTCAAGGTGATGCCACACTGGTGGTCGACCTAGAAAAAAAATCCTGCACTTGACACTGCAACACGTTTTGGGCAATAAAGAATAAAATTTAATTTCAGATTAATCGCACAATCTAAATCGTGTCGCAACGTCTTCGGGTCAATGTTAAACAGAGACTTTAACGCTACCGAGGATTATTATACCTAGTACTTAATCTATTCGTATATTAGAGTTTGTATCTCGGGAACTATTAGTCTGATTTAATTAATAAAATTGTTACATTACTTACGATACGTGTATCTTAAGTAGTTAATGTGCAAAAATGGACATAAACCCGCCATATCGTTTTAATTTATTGAAAAGATTAAGACACGCCATGAAAACAATAGATACTTACCCAATAGAACTTCTAAATCTTTTCAAAAAACTTTAGACTTCTTTAGTAACAATACACAATTATTTTTCAATAACGTTGTCAACTGATTATAACGACTAATATCAATATGGTATTAGTCGTTTTAATAAATTAATAATACCGACGTATTGATTGTGCATTTCAACATTGAGTAGGTCGCTCATAAACTTGATGGTACGTAACGTACTGTTTTGAGAGTTGAACAAAGTACGACATCTTCATAAAAAAGAATTAGAATTATTCTTTTTAAGCCATTTCTGTTAGTTTATAATCTACCTAGCGAGATTATAAACTCCCCGATAAATTGCGAACTGTATCATACTGCTTACAATATAACGTATTAATTTCCGATAGTTTGTAATCTATCCATGACCATAAACCGTCATATTGTAAACTGGCATCATACTTGAATGCGTCGGAATGCACCTTGCGCGCCGATTGGTTAAACGTAATCCCCTTTATTACAAAACATGGTTTAAAGCAAAACCAGGTTTAAAAAAAGCCTCGTAACTTTTTATTATATGACGTTAGAAAGTGACCGAGTGATAGTAAAACCTAAGTGTGCTTTAAACCATGTTTTGTAATAAGGGGGCATGTGTCACGCGCCACCATCTTTGGCGATAGTTGATTGATTTTATAATTGTTTCTTAAAAAAAATTTGATTGTCATATATAATTTTGATCTCAAACAATTAAATGTGCATTTCTCTTATTTAACTCCTATGTTTGTTTTCTAACTCTGAATACATAATGAACTACAGACACTACAGCCAAGAATGACCAATCCAGGGTCGATTCACAATATGACGGTTTGACAACGTTAGATTATAAAATATTGAAAATGAATACGTTATATTGTAAGCAGTATGGTACAGTTCACAATAAAATATCCCGTAAAAATATAATTAATTATCAAAGCCAAAAATTTTGTCAACCTTAGTAAGCTGTCATGTCAGGGAACCAGATTATTTACTACGTACCTATTTTACCTAATAATTGTCTACTTTAATAGTTTTTCTATTTTTCATACATAAATGTTTGCTAACTCAATACAAGGATGTCATGTGTATTGAGCAAGGCGGAGCACACTTTGAGCCGTTTCTGTAAATTTGGCGTTTATTATGAAAAAGTAAGTGTTCGTTTAGGTTGTTCTGTTAGGTTAGGTCTTTTAAAATTTTTGTCGTTCCGCGAATTAGGTAGAAATGTAGGTACATTCTGCGTAGTTTACTGTTTAATTTCACTGAAATAGGGTTTGCACATCAGTGAAAATAATAATATATTTTTAATTTTTTTGGGGTATAATATACAGCATTACTACGGTTCTTAAATATTGTGAATGGACTCGTTATAAGGCCCCATTTAACCTCCTTTCGACTTTACGGGTAGTTTTGTAATACCCTGTATATCGGGGAGCTAATAATCTCGCTAGGTAGATTATAAACTAACGGTTTTCACAAAAAGACGGTGACTATATGTCACCGTGTAATCTTTGAGATTTATTAGGCAACACATTCAGTGGAACGTTTTTGGATTTCTCTAATAATAATTGCTTGTGGGACAATATCACCACTCTCATGTTCACTTGGATCACTTACCGAGTACCTACTTAGTTCTTACTTACTTACCTACTTCAGCAAAATGTGTTTTGAAAATAAACCCGACAGTAGATATCTATTCGTACATACTGCTTCCTAAGAATAATTCACTTGTTTTTTTGGTTTGTGATTTTGGTTATTATGAAATAATGATACTACATACCTACTTGTATTTTCTATAGTTCAATTTGCCAGGTTATATTAGGTCTTTACCTACGAAATTGCCGTTTTGTATGAAAAAATTTAAACGATTTTTTTTCATGTATTTTTTATTTGTATTAATCGAAGTAATCACCCATGCAATCAATGCATCTTTGCCAACGCAGTGGCAGTTTATTGATGCCCTTCTTAAAGAAATCAGCTGGACGGGAGGCAACAAATTCTTCAAAGGCATTTTGTACTGCCTCTCGGGTATTGAATTTTTTTCCCGCCAAGAAGTTATCCAAATTCTGGAAAAAGTAGTAGTCTGTAGGCGCAAGGTCTGGTGAGTAGGGCGGATGACGGAGAACTTCCAACCCCAGTTCTTGCAACTTGGAGACCGTCTGCTGTGCAGTATGAGGTCGCGCGTTATCGTGCAGGAGCAGCGGAGACGAGCGATTAACCAATGCTGGTTGGAGATGTGCCAGCTTCTCCATCATTGTTTTCAGTTCTTCACAGTACACATCTGCAGTAATGCTCACCCCGTTTGGTAAGAAGCTGTGATGAATCACACCGGCGCTAGACCACCAAACAGTGACCATTACTTTTCTAGGGGTAAGTTTTCGTTTAGGGCATTGTATAGGTGCTAAACCAGGATCCAACCGACTTGCTGAGCGCTTGCGGTTATCGAACAGAATCCATTTTTCATCGCATGTAACAATGCGGTTCAAAATTCCTTCATTTGTGTGTCTGTTGAGCAGTGCAAGGCACGTTTGGACGCGTACTTTGCGCTGGCGATCATTGAGTTCGTGGGGCACCCAGTTGTCAAGCTTTTTTACCTTACCAATTTGACGTAAATGGACCAATATCGTTTTGACGCTAACGTCGAAAGCTGCTGCTAATTCAGCCGTCGATTGTGTATCATCAGCTTCCACAATCGCCTTTAATTCGTCATTGTCGACCAAAGTCTTCGGACGACCGCGAGGTTCATTTTTCAGGTCGAAATTCCCAGAACGGAAGCGAGCAAACCAATAACAGGTGGTGCGTTGGTTTGTAGTGTTAGGTCCGTAAACGTCGTTGATGTTGCGTGCCGCTTGTGCCGCGTTGCTGCCACGTCGGTACTCATATTCCATAATTCCTCGAATTTTTAACGTATCCATGATGACGAAAAAGATTGAAATGCGATGAAAATGTAACACTAATCAATAAACAAATGAATAAACAAATATTTTGATTTGAAATGGCCAGTACTGCAGAACGGCAATTTCATAGGTAAAGACCTATTATCTAATCTCATAATGCGGCATCTAATACAAAAAACAATAATTAAATAACACGCACTTATAATTTTAAATTCCCATGCTACGTGCTACGGCTTACATTGCGTTCGCTGCTCTATTGGCCGAGTGCACCGCCTTCCGTGTCTCGCTCTCGCCACGCAACTATTACGCTATTACATAAAATCCAAGCGTTTATGACGTGCTTCATTCATAGCTGGCTCTTCAGATGCCGTTTACTATAAATGGTATACGAACGTCGATGTATGCTATTTGAGTGAAATTAACTTGTGAAGTAAAGCGTGTTAAGCTACGTAGGTACTATGACTCCCGAGTCTAAACAAGTTTTGTGGGATTTGCGGGCACGTCATCCCGAGGTCGGGGATTGTGCAAATATTTAAATGGTTTTCCTGCTCCGACTCCAATAGTCATGAATGTTGCATAACGCCATTTCTATTGCTTGCTGAGAAAAGTTGTAATGCCTACTTCTCTGCATTTTTCATATAGGTATAAGTACTGTATATACAGGTTGACATTTGAGATGAGTCAGTGAGGGCAGCTTTTTGGAGTTACAGGAAAATTTGTAAAGGAGGCCATCATTTTTTTTAGTAGGATTAACATATGCATAGGGTTTAACAAAAATGTGCAGTCGCAGCAGGGGATGATTGGCTGCTACGATTGGCATGTACCCCGAGTGTAAGCTGTGTAATGAATTGACGTTATTAAACGCTTATTAACGCGTTTGCGTTTACGATATTTCTCAATAGGAATTGACACAGCGCCTCTAGCGGAATACTCATGGTACCAATTTCACCCATACAAATTTTAGTCAACGCAAACGCATTAGTAAGTGTTTCTTTACACTCGGGTACTGGCTGCTTGCAAAAAGTATTGAAATAGTTCCCTGTATAAAAATTTGCGTACGTAATGTACCTACATAACATACCTTTAATTGGACAAGTTAGCAGGTATTCATATGTTTGAAGTAGGGGAAGGGGGGGGGGGGCATGACGGACATTTTTCATTACCCCATCTTACCATGGTACGGGGCAAGATGGTTTTTCGACAGTTCCTATTAAATCATTTATTAAAAATAATGCGATAACGTTCATCTCCCAAAGACTATGTTAAATTGTAGTTAGATGAATAAGACATTATGCCATAAATAAATAAGAATAATAAACGTAATGATTATACTGTATTTTTGGTACTTTCCTTAGATACCCCATCATGCCCCCCCTTCCCCTACGTACTAACACTACTCAATAAATTTCATTTTCATTTTGTCCGTCAGCAAATAGCGAAGGTCTGGCGGCCCTGGGATCTCGGTCTATTATACGTGATATAAACTAGCGAAACCCTAGGTCTATGGTATAAACATAGACGTACGATTTTTTATACGTCTATGGGTAGGTATAAACTTTTGGAAAATGCGAACTTAAGATGCCTTGTATACTATGATTTGACAATTAAGTAAGTAAATTAATCGTTGACTTATACCTAACTACATTATTTTTCACGTAGGTAGGATATACCTAAACCGTTGGATACATTTACATAGCCAGTACATAGCAGACATGTTCTAGTTACGATATTGGCGATAAGCTCGAGCCCTTTAATAAGTGAAGGATGCTAAGTAAGACAAAAGAGGTGCGTGGTGTGTGGAACATAAATTAAAGTAAGTGTTTTACCCGCAAGATGGTACAGTTAGATTAGATACGACTTTATTTTATTCCTACTAACAATCAGATTCTTGGCAAATGGTAGATGGTAAAACAACTGCTGCAACAGAATAATGAATAAAAGTTAAAACTTCGTAGCCGCCGTCAGCCTTTGCCAGAAAAACTTTTAACACTATAATAAAAAAAGAATCAATAATTTCGAAGCATATAGCCCAACTCAACAGTTTCGTTAGCAGAGAAACAACATAAATTTTTACAAGCTTTTATTTAACTTGCAATGTACCTATGTACTATTTATGTATGTTTGTTCGGGTTGAATCTTGCATGTCGAATTTCACCCACTTTCAGTGGTCGGATTAACTTGATATTTGGTATACATTAGTATATTGGATGACATTGCGAGTACAGTCAACAAAAAGTACAGTCACTCAAAAAAGTTTGTATTCAAAATTATTTTTTTAACAAAGAACTTAAATAAATCGTACTTGCTTCTTCATTTGTCTTCCGTCTTATATAGACTAGTCCAGGTTCCCCTACAAAATCTCAATCCATCAAATATTTAGTTCCTTCTTAAATAAAATTTTAGATTTGATGCGGCATAATTTGTATAGTTTCTTTTGACAATGGCTATAGATAATTGATGTAACTAGAACGTTTTTGTTGTATATAGGCAGTAATAGCAAGTAAAAACGTCTACGTTTGGTTCACACGCGTGCTTGATTACATAAAAGGAAAATTACCGCTTGTTACATAGGTAACGACTACGGTTCCGTTGGCGCCAATTACTTTTTTTTTTTTTTTTTTTTTTTTTATGTCAATAGGTTGACAAACAGGCAGACGGGCCTCCTGATGGTAAGTGGTCACCGCCGCCTATGAACATTTGCAATACCAGGGGGATTGCCGATGTGTTGCCGACCTTGTAGAGCTCTATTTACGCCTTTTTTGAAGAACCCCATATCGTAGCGCTGAGGGAAAACCGTAACGGGGAGTTCATTCCACATCCTAATGGTCCGCAGTAAGAACGTCCGACTAAAACGTTGTGTGGACGATCGAGGCGGCTCGAGGATGTGAGGATGAACTCCACATCGCCGGCGAGCAGTGCGATGGTAGAAAGGTGATGATGGCACCAGGTCAAAAAGTTCTTGCGAACACTCCCCATTATACATACGGTAGAACACACAGAGCGAGCCTATATCTCTCCGAAGGCTGAGAGGTTCTAAACCGTCAGTGAGTATGGGATCGTCAACGATACGAATGGCCCGCCTTTGCACCGAGGCAAGTGGGTCAAGCTGATAAGCGGGTGCGCCTGCCCAGAGGTGCGAGCAGTACTCCATATGCGGCCTAACCTGCGCTTTATAAAGCTGTAGCCGCTGGAGTGTCGTGAAGTACCACTTAGCCTTATTTAGCACACCCAACTTTTTTGAAGCCAGTTTGGCTTTGCTCTCCAAATGACCTCGGAACTGGACATCACTCGCAATATCGACACCAAGGATCCCGATACTCTTTGCGATGTTGAGAGGAGTGTCTTCGAATTTTGGTGCTACTACAAATGGGGTTTTTTTCGCGGAGAACGCGCAGACTTGTGTCTTCGAGGGGTTAAAACGGACTAAATTTAGTCTCCCCCATTCTGAGACCCGCTCCAACGAGGTCTCGACTTTACTGAAGATCTTATATCTTTAATACCCTGTTACCTAATTTCATAGCACATATGATATAGCGTAGTACTGTTACGGTATTACCTTCGTGACTTCAGCTAGGCACAGTATTCGTATTGTTTGTTTGCATTGCCACCGATAATGGCATCCCTGAACCCTGATCATGATCATTTAGCCTTGCGACTCCCATCGTTGACTGACTGATTTCAAATTAGGTTTGGGGCACTCAGCTGAGCTCACCTACCTTGCACTGTTATACAATTATATATTATTAGTTATTTAGTTACTAATAATATTTGGATACAGATGCACCTCCCTGGTAATAATCTTTTTTCAGGTTTAAAAAAAGAAGGTTCTTCATTATTATTGTAATTAAATGGACTCGTGGATTTGTTTGAATTCGGAGTTGTGTACGTAGTTGGGACCTACTATTGAATAGGTACTCTATGGTTGTGTTTATGAATCTACCGCGTTTGAGGATTTAGGCAGGGTTGTAGTCGGGTAATGTAGAGGCTGAAGTAATGAAGAATCCAGCACCACTGTGGGTGCTGTACTTTAACTCCATCCATCTCCTGATTACCTAACCCAATTTGAGTAGGTCCTTGTGAAGGGTTTTGAAAATCAGGAAGGCAAACTGGGGCACATGCGGTTTCATTGCAGGGGGTGCCAAAATCATGTTTAAAAAGAAAAAAGCATCTCGCATCCAGCGCACGTTATTCAATAGATTATGTGTTTGATTTTTTATGGTTTTTTCTATCTTACTTCTTTTGAAAGAAAAATACAAAAAAAATACCCTATCGTTAATTAGGTTCGAGTATTTACTAAATTAATAAATTATTTAAATTCGAATTCCCGCCATTAGATGGCGCCATCAATTTACTGCGCTGCAGCCTTTCGATAAGACGCATAAAATATATTTAATAAAAAACCAATTCACTTATTTTATTTACTGAAATTATTGATCCCACCAAAAACATTTTCATGTAAAATGTTGCCGCCAAGACATATGGCTCGTACTGTCAAAAAGTTATCAGATCTCATGTAGAGCCAAGCTTATAACTACATGCACTTACTCTATAAGCCCTAACTTCACAACCTCTACACACCGTAGTCAAAATTTGTGGCTTGGCCGTTTCGCTACCGTCACATGGGAGTAAGGTGAAAAATGTGTTCACTATTCATTGCTTTTTTTGTTATTCAATAGTTCTTGTAGTATTGAAACGGCCAAGCCACAAATTTTGACTACGGTGTGTAGAGGTTGTGAAGTTAGGGCTTATAGAGTAAGTGCATGTAGTTATAAGCTTGGCTCTACATGAGATCTGATAACTTTTTGACAGTACGAGCCATATGTCTTGGCGGCAACATTTTACATGAAAATGTTTTTGGTGGGATTTCACTTCTTTTTTTTTTGTTTGAAATTTCCAAGTTTTATAATTTTTTTGTTGTTTGTGTACTAATACAAGCTTACATACCAAATTTCAGCTTTCTAGGACTCCAGGAAGTACCCTATGAGTTTTGATGATCATCAGTGAGTCAGTGACGAAATCGGGGTTTTTTAGATATCAATAAAATCTAAAGTATAAGAGCTATGTTATTGAAACTTAATATACTTAATAAGTTCACTATTGACATCATGTTCCGAGAATTTTGTTTATCTGGTATAATCCAAACCCAAGTTATGAGGGTTCAAAAAAACGACGAAGCGCTTCGAGAAAAGGTAGGTAGTGCCCTTTCGCTTCGCTTGGCTGTCTTGGCGGGGTGCACTCCCGTGCCCCCAGATTGAAAAAGAATTTCCCATACAAAATAATTCTATGTTATTTTTGAAAAAAAAATGTATTTAAATTCCATTTTATTCAAATATTTTTTTTGAAAATATTAAAATCCTCTAACGCTGGAGAGGGGTGCTATATACGATCAAGTTTCCGCCCGGTTCGATTAGATTCGGGGCTGGAAGATTTCGATAGGGTGAATTTGGGTGCTGTACTAAATCATGTTGAATGTCGCCGCATATAGCGTTCGCAGGGATATCTGTATGGTTCAAGCAGTCTTCCAATGAAGCTGATGCACTCCTGAGAAATCTTGGTTGTATGATGCTGGACCACAGAGATCGATCTGTGTGCTGCGCGTGACGCTATGAAATTGGTCATCTAGATTTAAGTCTGTCTCTCGTTGAAATGGATTCTTGTATTCGTTTTTGTCTATAATCTATATGATATTATATGATTTAATAGGGTACTGTCCTACTCCCATGCCCTCATGTTCATAAATTAATTCAAAACCCATCACTTGAATACATTCGGCCTTAAAAATCTAAGCACGTTTTGCCGGACGAAGCCTTCGGATGAGGTAGGATTAACTTTCCTCCGCTGAAAAAAGGTCACACCTGAGCTTACATTTTACATGAATACGTAACTAACCCATCAAAACAGAGGATTAAGGATGTACAGTGTTATACGAATATATACACACCGGCACAATTAGCGGAACAGAAAAAAAAGTGAAACTATGAGATAATAACGCATATATTTGACGAAAATGTAATTAGACACAAAATAACAAATTGATTAACATCTTTTAACAACGACTTTGAAAAGTCTTAGTTATTTTTTATTGAAAAATAAAGAAATTTGAAATAAGTGAAATTTTTAGATGATTATGAACCATCACAAAAAATAAAAAAAAGTAAGCATTAAATTATTTAACAATAAAATTAAAGCAAAATTAATAAAGAGTGTTTCCCCCTCTTGCTCTGATTACGGTTTCCATTCGTCTGGGCATGCTACAGATTATGTTATCGATGATTTCTTGAGGCAACCGCTCCCACTCCTCAAGTAATGCGTTTCCAAGTTCATTCAGATTGTTGTCCAGAATGCCACCCGGCATTCTGGATTTAACCCTTCTTTTTAGCAAGTCCCAGACATGCTCTATCGGATTCATATCGGGGGAATTTGCTGGCCACTGCATCACCGGTATACCTACGTGGCTCAGATATGCCTGTACCGATTGTGCACTATGAGCACGAGCATTATCTTGCATTAGAATAAAGTCGTCACCAATAAATGGGGCAAATGGTACAACATGTTCTTCTAAAATGTCTCTGATGTATCGATCTGCTGTCATGGTCCCTCCTGTGACTATCACTAACTCCGTGCGAGCTCCCAAACATATCCCTCCCCAAACCATAATCGAGCCGCCACCATAAGCCACTGTGTGTTCAAAATTAGACTGTATGTGGCGTTCTCCTTTGCGTCTCCATATTCGCTGTCTCCCATCGATCTGTTTTAAAAGAACTCTGCACTCATCAGTAAAGAGAACCTGCTGCCATTCGTTCAAATCCCAATGACGATGTTCTCGCGCATAGCTTAATCGGTTTACGCGGTGACGTCTCTCAAGTTTTGGGCCTTTGGCAGGTATATACGACCCTAAACCAACTTCTTCAAATCTCCTGCGAACTGTACGCTCACTTACTCGTACTCCTCGAACGTCTTCCAGTTCATTTCGAGCTTGTACAGCCGTTAATCGCGTATTCCTACGAACTCCAAGTTGTAAAAAACTGTCATCTCGCCTCGATGTACATCTTTTTCTACCTTGACCCCTCCTCCTCACAAGAGAATTAGACGATCTGTACCGCTGGATGCTGCGATGAATCGTTCATACTGGTCGACGAAGCCTTGAGGCAATCGATCTGTAGGTATGGCCATTTCTTCTCATTTCATCAGCCCTAATGATTTCCAGTGATGTTAAGTCAGGCATAATAAAGAGCTTTTCATAAACAAAATTGCCTATAGAATAACAAATTTATAAAAAACAATTAAGTGCAATTTTTCAAAAAAATTACAATTACGTAGTTATTACTCGAACAAGTTGACAAAACGTATTGTTCGGACAAGTTAGCAGGTATTCATATGTTTGAAGTAGGGAAAGGGGGGGGGCATGACGGACATTTTTCATTACCCCATCTTACCATGGTACGGGGCAAGATGGTTTTTCGACAGTTCCTATTAAATCATTTATTAAAAATAATGCGATAACGTTCATCTCCCAAAGACTATGTTAAATTGTAGTTAGATGAATAAGACATTATGCCATAAATAAATAAGAATAATAAACGTAATGATTATACTGTATTTTTGGTACTTTCCTTAGATACCCCATCATGCCCCCCCTTCCCCTACGTACTAACACTACTCAATAAATTTCATTTTCATTTTGTCCGTCAGCAAATAGCGAAGGTCTGGCGGCCCTGGGATCTCGGTCTATTATACGTGATATAAACTAGCGAAACCCTAGGTCTATGGTATAAACATAGACGTACGATTTTTTATACGTCTATGGGTAGGTATAAACTTTTGGAAAATGCGAACTTAAGATGCCTTGTATACTATGATTTGACAATTAAGTAAGTAAATTAATCGTTGACTTATACCTAACTACATTATTTTTCACGTAGGTAGGACATACCTAAACCGTTGGATACATTTACATAGCCAGTACATAGCAGACATGTTCTAGTTACGATATTGGCGATAAGCTCGAGCCCTGAAGGATGCTAAGTAAGACAAAAGAGGTGCGTGGTGTGTGGAACATAAATTAAAGTAAGTGTTTTACCCGCAAGATGGTACAGTTAGATTAGATTCGACTTTATTTTATTCCTACTAACAATCAGATTCTTGGCAAATGGTAGATGGTAAAACAACTGCTGCAACAGAATAATGAATAAAAGTTAAAACTTCGTAGCCGCCGTCAGCCTTTGCCAGAAAAACTTTTAACACTGTAATAAAAAAAGAATCAATAATTTCGAAGCATATAGCCCAACTCAACAATTTCGTTAGCAGAGAAACAACATCAATTTTTACAAGTTTTTATTTAACTTGCAATGTACCTATGTACTATTTATGTATGTTGGTTCGGGTTGAATCTTGCATGTCGAATTTCACCCACTTTCAGTGGTCGGATTAACTTGATATTTGGTATACATTAGTATATTGGATGAAATTGCAAGTACAGTCAACAAAAAGTACAGTCACTCAAAAAAGCTTGTATTCAAAATAATTTTTTTAACAAAGAACTTAAACAAATCGTACTTGCTTTTTCATTTGTCTTCCGTCTTATATAGACTAGTCCAGGTTCTCCTATAAAATCTCAATCCATCAAATATTAAGTTCCTTCTTAAATAAAATTTTAGATTTGATGCGGCATAATTTGTATAGTTTCTTTTGACAATGGCTATAGATAATTGATGTAACTAGAACGTTTTTGTTGTATATAGGCAGCAATAGCAAGTAAAAACGTCTACGTTTGGTTCACACGCGTGCTTGATTACATAAAAGGAAAATTACTGCTTGTTACATAGGTAACGACTACGGTTCCGTTGGCGCCAATTACTGAAGATGTTATATCTTTAATACCCTGTTACCTAATTTCATAGCACATATGATATAGCGTAGTACTGTTACGGTATTACCTTCGTGACTTCAGCTAGGCACAGTATTCGTATTGTTTGTTTGCATTGCCACCTATAATGGCATCCCTGAACCCTGATCATGATCATTTAGCCTTGCGACTCCCATCGTTGACTGACTGATTTCAAATTAGGCGTGGGGCACTCAGCTGAGCTCACCTACCTTGCACTGTTATACAATTATATATTATTAATTATTTAGTTACTAATAATATTTGGATACAGATGCACCTCCCTGGTAATAATCTTTTTTCAGGTTTAAAAAAAGAAGGTTCTTCATTATAATTGTAATTAAATGGACTCGTGGATTTGTTTGAATTCGGAGTTGTGTACGTAGTAGGTACTATTGAATAGGTACTCTATGGTTGTGTTAGTGAATCTTCCGCGTTCTAGGATTTAGGCAGGGTTATAGTCGGGTAATGTAAAGGCTTACACCACCTTGCACCAACCACACAGACACCGCCACAGAATACCGCAGCCTTATATAGAAAATAACTTTATGTTGTGTAAAGTTGTGAAGGGTCTAGTAAATCAGGAGGCAAACCGGGGCACATGCCCCGGGAGGCGGTTTCAGGGGGCGCCAAAATCATGTTTGAAAAGAATAAAGCGCCTCGAATCCAGCTAGGGTTGCCATCTCTAAGATTAAGCAACCAGGACAAGACGCGTGACATCCCTAGATTTTGGAGCCCAGAACCTGGACATGTCAACAGGTTTTGTTGACAAGCATGCAGATGGGCTACCTGATGGTAAGTGGTCATCGCCGCCTATGGACATTTGCAATACCAGGGGGATTGCCAATGTGTTGCCGACCTTATAGAGCTCTCTTTACGCCTTTTTTGAAGGATCCCATATCGTAGAGAACCTTAATGGGGAGCTCATTCCACATCCTAATGGTCCGCAGTAAGAACGTCCGACTAAAATGTTGTGTGGACGATCGAGGCGGCTCGAGGATGTGAGGATGAACTCCACAGTTTCTTGCCGGAGTCTTCTCAGTTCAAGTTGTATTTGGGACCGGTGTAGAGTCATTTTGTTAACGTTCATAAGTGCCTTATCAGGGCCTAAATTGAATAAATACTTTTTGAATTTGAATATTCGGCAAGTAGTGAGATGGTAGAAAGGTGATGATCGCACCAGGTCAAAAAGTTCTCGAGAACACTCCCCATTATATAGACGGTCGAACACACAGAGTAAGCCTATATCTCTCCGAAGACTGAGAGGTTCTAAACCACCAGTGATTATGGGATCGTCAACGATACTAGTGGCCCGCTTTTGCACCGAGGCAAGTGGATCAAGCTGATAAGCACGGGTGTGCCTGCCCAAAGGTGCGAGCAGTACTCCATATGCGGCCTAACCTGAGCTTTATAAAGCTGTAGCCGCTGGAGTGTCGTGAAATACCATTTAGCTTTATTTAGCACACTCAACTTTTTGAAGCCAGTTTGGCTTTGCTTTCTAAATGAATGAATATAATAAAAAACAGTTCAAAACGTCATAAATTAACTTTTTATTTATTTACAAAGACATTCAAATTGACAGAATCTGCAGACTTGAAATTTTTAAACCCGGACTACAAATAAAACCCAGCCCGGACGCTCCCCGGACGCCCTCTAAACTAGGACAAATTCAGGGAAACCCGGACGGATGGCAACCCTACATCCAGCGAACTTTATTCAATCGATTGTGTTTGATTTTTTCTTTCTGATCTACCTCTTTTGAAAGAAATATACAAAAAAATTATCGTATCGTTAATTAATAATTATTTACTAAATTAATAAATTATTCAAAACGAATTCCCGTCATTAGATGGCGTCATCAATCTACTGCAGATGCTCGCAGCCTTTCATTTAATAAGAAGCAAAAAATATATTTTGTAAAAAACCGATTCACTAATATTTTCCTGCTCAGAGTCTAACAAATAAAAAAAGTTTGCAGTCCCGATTCTTCGTAATTACAAAAAAACGTCCAAGATTTTTTTGAAAATGTTTCCCATACAAAATATTTCTGCCTATGATCTTTTTGAAAAAAAGAAATGTATTTTTATTCAAATACTTTTTTTTTTGGAAATATAAAAATCCTCTCTGCTGAGAGGGGTGCTATACGCTGGAGAGGGGTGCTATATACGATGAAGTTTCCGCCCGGTTCGAAAATATCGTAGATCCGGCGCTGGTTACCTTCACCTAAGATTTCGATAGGGTGAATTTGAGTGCTGTACTAAACCACGTTGACCTGTCGCCGCATATAGCGTTCGCAGGGACATCTGTAAGGTTCAAACAGCCTTCCAATGAAGCTGATGCACTCCTGAGAAATCTTGATTGTACGACTATGATGCTGGACGCTATGAAATTGGTCATCTAGATTTAAGTCTGTCTCTCGTTGAAATGGATTCTTATACATAGGTATTAGGTATATTAATGTATTCGTTTTTGTCGATAATCTATAGGCATGGTATTATATGATTTAATAGGGTACTGTCCTACTCCCATGCCCTCATATTCATAAATTAATTCAAAACCCATCACTTGAATACATTCGGCCTTAAAAAATCTAAGCACGTTTTGCCGGACGAAGCCTTCGGAATGAGGTAGGATTAACTTTCCTCCGCTGAAAAAAGGTCACACCTGAGCTTACATTTTACATGAATACGTAACTAACCCATCAAAACAGAGGATTAAGGATGTACAGTGTTATACGAATATATAAATAGCCTATGGAAGGTCATAAATATTACACAAACAAACGTAACAAATCCCAGCTTAAACAGGAGCAGAACAAGAACATAAAATATTGAAAGCGAATTCCAAATATCCGGAATAGAATAGGACCGAACCAATTGCATATTCAACTACTGTTTGATTGCTCTGATACCGCAAACATTCCGGTACCGGATGAGACCTTTCGACACGAAATTAATTCAAGACGGAGAGAAAGAATTCGGATCCTTCAGATTGAGCAATTCAAACTTTTATCGAGGTTACCTACTTGAGTTAACAATATTTCGAAAACGTGTTTCTTACAAAAAAAATGACACCAATGAAAGGATATACACACATAAAGGCGGCGGGCGGTGCCATGGTGCCGTTTTCCATGCAATATACGAATAGTAATGTCTCTCGGCGGTGAATACTAAAGGCCTGTAATTTGTCAGACCCCAAATATTGGGCGCTCGCGTCATCATCACGCTTCTTTGTTATTCCAGCCTCACTCACTTCCACTTAATGAAACTCTACTGACGTCCAATTAATTTTATTGTAAATAAAGGGTGGAGGCTGTTCGCGAGGGCACCATTAGAGGTAATTAGGTGACATGAGACGGCGAATAAGAGTCGGTTCAAGCCAGGGTGGGAGCGCAGAGATTAGTTTTTCTACGTTGATGTGCTTGTTTACATAATAAGTGCAAATGTTAAGGCAATCCGGTGTAAGTGATATTAATTTGTAGCATACTTTCATACCGGTCGGTTGGTGGTGGAGAGTTCGCCGCGCAGTTTCCGAACGACCGTCGACTCCGGCGCAGCACTCGCACGACCATTGCTCACGGCTGGGTAGCCATCGCGTAAACAACTACAACTCGGTATTTCATAATTGATCATTCGATACAAAGAGGGCCAGCGCTGCGACAGTGGACATTTTCAGTGGTGTTTGTTTCAGTTAGGTAAATCCATAATTTACCCAGGATCAAAAGGAGAGCAAGAGGTTCGTATTATCAGAATACTATTCCGTAAAAGTAAGATCGAGCTTTCTTTTCTATTAATTTTGTGTGGAATTCCATTGAATATGTAAAAATTTTTTTTCTATGATGGAGCTATAAATGAAAAAGTTTTGATATTTGGTTGAAGTGGGAAAATTGTCTATGAACTAATCATAGTGTAGCGACTGAACAGATTTGGATGAAAGCCAGTTAGTAGGAAAACTATAACTATATTAGCGCAAAGGGATAGTTTTACCGTTAATATTACGAGCGGATAAAGTAGCAGACAAAATATTATTAACTTAGGTTTATTCTGATGAAATTGAGGTCGCCCAAGTCCGTAAAAAGAAGAAAGATAATACAATAATAGTAAAAATGTATAGACTCGGAATCAGCATCAGTGAGCTGGCTGGATTGTAGGTACTTATTAAAAGTTCGACACGAGTAAGTTGCCTCATAGATAATCTTTTACATTGTGTAATCATCAGAATGTCAGTTAAAGTAATTAAACTTGAGAGTGCCTAATGGTTTCTTGGCAAGCGTCTCAAGCTGCACAAACTTAACCTGACAAGCAAATTGAACAAGTTTGTATAATGGCTACAAATAGTATTATGCGCTCCTGCTGCTCACAATTGAGTGCCATGTAAAACAAGTGGTTGGGTATAAAATCTACCATAAAGGTATGAAAGTCAAAGTGTATTTTGTATCTAGATATTTCATTATCGTCGTCAATGATTTTATAAGTAAAAGATATGAATGGGTTATAAGCGCTCCGCGAGAGCTCTTTAGCTATGAGTCGCGTCAGAGCGTCAACGACACGACATGTAGGTATGACAGTGATGCTGATTCTGTTGTAAATCGCACTAAACTAATTTTAGTCACATCACATCTCTTTCTTACAAACATTATTGAAAAAGGATATATTTAACGCTGTCAAATTATTCTGTCGTCTTCATTTGCGGGTATTTAACCGCGATAGATGGCGACTAAGTTTGTATTGAAAACAAGCAATGGACTAATTTGACAGGACTAAATTTCTTTCATCCTTTTCTTTTTGTCTTTGTTAGAAAGAGACATAGTGAGACTAAAATTAGTTTAGTTGTAAGCAACAGAATCAGCACCAGTGTGCCATTTATGAAGTTCAAATCTTGTGTAGGTAACCTATCTACGTCGTTACTTATAATATCATTGATCGTCATTAGGTTATTAGGAATCTCTGGGCTTATCCATCTTTTACTTTTCCCAATAGCTTTTATTGTATCCTTTCCCAATATTGCAGGTAAAATGACTACATTAATAAGTAAGTATGTAAATATTGAGAAACCGTAAATAACCCGAATTAAAAACATAAATAAACAGTACTTGCGAAGTTTCAAAATCATACCTTCGTAAAGTGGAACAACTTAACATTGCCTACGCCTAGCGCAGCGCGCCGCGAACAAGTAAACTATATTACTACAAAATGCTTTCATAATCAGTATGCATGTTGTTAATTTTCCTTATATACGTATTATTTCGGAATACAATTTGCACGCACCGTTAAAAAGTAGGTGGCGTTTATCATCACCACGGAATTCACGTACCTGTTGTAGGTACCCACTATTGCATCGTAAAGTTGCATAAAGTAAAACAAAAAGAACCGGTCTTTAGTTGCCGCTCCATTTCAGTCAGTAGGCATCGCGGTTCAATCAACTCACGAGGAAAGGTGAAAAACTATGTGCGGTATGTTACCTACCATAGACAGTTAATAAGTTATTATAAGACTCTATCTATTGGTGGCTTCGTTTCTCATCGTTTTGTAACGAACGATGACAA
This sequence comes from Polyploca ridens, assembly GCA_951394255.1. Taxonomy (NCBI): domain Eukaryota; kingdom Metazoa; phylum Arthropoda; class Insecta; order Lepidoptera; family Drepanidae; genus Polyploca; species Polyploca ridens. Next base: position 6,769,338 of record OX596248.1, read on the forward strand.
CTACGCTAAGCTCTATGAAGTCATATAATAATCTGTTTAAAACAATGCTATTGTATCGCTAAATACGTGATCATTAGGACCGACTTCGAAAAAAAGAGGAGTTTCTAAAATTCTAAAATTAAAAAAAACAGACGCGTCGAACACGACGCGTCTGTTTTTTTTAATTTAACATTTAGTACCTACCTAGGACGAGGGATTAAGAAATATTGATCTACACACGTTTTCGCCCGCTTTCCCGGGGTAAAAAGCAAAAGGATAGCTTGCCCCTCTCCATACCATAGGCTACCAGCATGTCCATCGCGACCGGTTCAAAGTGACAAATACAGAGTTACTTTCGCATTCATAATATTCCTAGGGATAAATAACATTATCAGGATTGGATACCATATAAAGCCAAAATATCCTGTTTAATTTAGGCAGATAGATGGATGTTTGAAGGGCCGTAGCCTCCTTCTGTGAGATCGTAATGGTCCAGAAGCAAGCTGCTAAGCAATATCGGGAGAGGGCCGATCCTGCTCGGAGACGACGCTGCCGAGGCGCAGCCGTGCCTCGTGGTGGCCCTCCTGCCCCGTAGCTGTTCCCCTGCCTATCGTAAAAGACGCCTTTGGTGTCGTAGGCAATCAGGGCGGGTGCTCTGTGCGCCCAGAAGCGACCCCGAAAAGGACGATGGGTCTTTGTGGTCACGACTCACCGTGCGATAGCACAACGAGGGTGCTGGGGGGACGTATCACACTTTCCCCAGGAGTGAGCAGGTACGCGTTCAACACGAGATCCCTCTCTCTACAACGCAGATGGCGACCACCATGAGGTTTTAGCCGGTACAAGTCCGGCATATAACCTGGTCGTTATCCTAAGAGGATTTAACCACGAAAAAAAAAAGGCAGATAGAATGTCATGATACTTTTATTCCAATACTATACTTACCCTGGTAAGCCAGCTTGCCAAAACATAATTTTCTGATACATAAGTTAGGATCACAAATATAGATAGATATCTATATCTGTGGTTGAGATGTTATCATCCATTTTGTTCTTACTCTACCTTCACTCGAGGTATAGTAGGTACCTGTAGGATATGTATGGATATTTATAGTTTTTTATTTTACATCATTTAATTTGAGACTATAATTGATTTATTTGTTGAATTTATTAATAAGTTATAAGATTTTGATTACATACAGGGTGTTGTTTTGGTCGGCGACAAGCGACCCAGGAGCGGTAGTACAAAATATATATTCCCCAAAAATGGACTTAATTCCATTAAATACTGTAAATATGTTGAGAAATACCTTATTCAATTTGAAATAAAATTACTGCAAACTATGGTTACTAGGCACGTGCACAGACTAGAGCTAGGCGCAAGCCGCCATCGCCCCACCCCTTTACTCCCTCGTACTCCCGTTGAGTATTATGTCTACACTTTAGCTTATAACATGATTTTCAAAATTTTAAATTTTTTTTTTTTATTATAAAAAAAAAAAAGTATTTTTTTTATATTTTTTTTAGCACCAGTATCATTTGTATTATCGATCCTGAGTCGCTCGTCGCTGACCAAAACAACGACCTGTATATCTTATAACTTAAAACTCAAACAACGAAATATATCTACCATTTATACCTTACGTAAAATCATGTCCAGTTGCCAAAATCTCGAACATCGACAGAGATAGCAAAGCAAACATATTCATTAGAAGCAAGCATCACCTCACTCTAGTATAGTGTATTATCTATGACCTCACTGCACAGACACCGTACCAAAACGTGTAGCCGCAGGCCCCGCACGCAGCGGATCTGACAAGCGATGAACTTTCACCGTTTGTTAGTTTTACCTCCAACAAAGATGTCAAGTTGCGTCACATCATTTATGTCACTAACAAGGTGCGCGCACATTTTCATATAAGTTTAGCTATCGATTCTTGACGCATTTGTATAAAATGTATCAAAAACTTCATTGATACTACTCAGTAGGTAGTAGTAGAGTAGTTTCACCACCCTCATTTGTGAGGAGGCTCTTCTGGGGCTACCGTATTTGGTCTTAATGAACTTCATTAAACTGGTCTTCATTGAAATCCCATTATCTGGAGTTTTATAACATTTAGCCCTCAAGCGGGTTACCGAGGTAATGGTTGGTTTTCTTAACTCATTTAATATTCACGTGTTCCTTAAATATTATAGAATTGTAGAAAAAGGAATACCAGTTTAATGAAGTTCATTAAGTTTGTCTTACGCGGTAGTACTTCAGCCACTTCAGCTCAGCAGTGTCCCACTGCTGAGACTGCAGAGAGTCTATTATAGACTGATATAAATACTACTTAGAAGGAGTTATTATCGTATGGTATCACTAACCGTAACGAATTTTTCATTTGTCATCGTGTCCCTTACTGAATCAACCCTTACTCGTCGTGTGATCACAAGTAAAATTCAAGTCAAGTCAAGTCCTAACATACGATGCCCTACTTTATCTACAAATGACTTCAAAAGAAAAGTCGTGTGACCGACCTAGTACCTACAATTGGTGACAAATGAAAACAAAATGCCGTCACGGTTTGTGACAGTACAATTTCACATCTAACACTGACTTTCTTCTTTCTTCGGTATAAGTACCTACGTTTGGATTATGATAAATTCATGTTTACCCAGGGAAATCAGTTTGCGTATTGCAGTTTTTATGAGCATAAAGGTGAAGCGGCATGCTTTTACTGAGCTCATGTAATATTAAATGTAGTATTTCAGCCGAACGTTGTAGGTACGTAAACTTGAATTTTTAATTAAAATAGCTTTGGAGAATTTGAATAGGTTGCTTATAATTTATTCAAAGTATTCACGATTGCTTTTCTTCTTTATTTCCACCCGAATGGGTCTGACTGCAAATGAAATGCATGGTTATTTCCCTAAGGCCATCTCGGAGCGCTTTCGACTGTTTCATTTTTTAACAAAAACTACTACAAGACCTTGTAACTTTTATATTTGATCTAAGTGCCGAGGCAAAGATACGAGATAAGTAAAAAGAACTGCAAATTGAAGTCATATTTCTCGGCGTTTCTAACGTGTACGTAGATGTAATTTTGATAATGTATCTCCATCATTTTATCTGATTTTAACGATACCCTCGTGAATTTATAATGATGATAATTATTATATGAAAGGGTCAAGCAGCCGTAATAATAACTTTACGGCTGCTGACTGTTTTGTTCTACGAAATTATCAAAATAAAACGAGAGCACTGTATAAATAACTCATAAGTCGCGTGACGATGGCTATTGCAAGATTTTGTAACGCTGTTTATGTCAACATTCTATAGGTATCTAACAGCCAATAGGCTCGGTCCTCGGTGTCAAAAATAACAACTATTTGGACACGATTTGGACATTATTTGGAGTTCAATATTATACCTAATATTATATGTCTCCGTATTATAATTTCGAATAATTAACCTAAAACTAAAACCGTTTAGTAAAATTACCTACTAGGATTACCTACATTTGCACTTGCTTAATAACATTTAGTCAAAAAGGTAATATGACAGTGTACAACGGATGGCGTCAATTCATATGACCAATTTTAATCTGCCTACGTTTTCATTTTTAGGTTAATTTTTCAATTAACAATTCTGGACGCTGCATGATTTATCGAAATTATTACCATTTTGTGGTAAATACGTACCATAAATCGTATTATTCAGAATTCAACTACATAAAAACAAATTGACATAAATAAATCAACATGCCTAAATAAATAGAGCTCTTTGTGCGACGTGATCTTTCATATTATTCTTAAAGAATTCACGCGAGATACTGCAAGAAGAACGTAGTACCTACGATAAATATTACCCTACCATTTCTCTAAAAAGTATTTTTGTTACAACTTGTTATTATGGCACTTATGGGATAATGGTCCTTCGTCGCACATTCTTTTCTTGTTTAGATTAATAATCCGTGTCTGATGGCCGTTCCAAGGTTAGTAAATGGTCTCGGGTAATCGTCGTATTGTGGAATTCCTTGTTATCGCATTTAGTAAGCGCTTTGAAGACTTTCACTGTCTGTTAATGATAAACAAATGGAGGTTTATCCGTATTTTCATCTCTTTTTGACTTAAAGAAAGTATTAGGTAATTTTCTTGATTACAGACAAACTTTATAATAAAGGAAAATTATACGGGGTTTTTGTGCGATTACAATGTGCCTAAGTATTCAACCTGACATAGTCATAAAAGAGATTGCTAGTCCGTACAGTAATATACTTCGTATTGCTGTTTTAGAATGTTCTCCGTCGTCTACATTTGAATGTCGTGGCAGCCAGTATAATAACTGAGGTAGTACTTAATGTATCTTATTTAAACGTATATGTATAAAAATATAAAAGTGTTAGTGATATATGTACCAAATCCCTAAGTAACCGTAAACGGGGGCTGCTAGCAGCTTGACCTATTGTTTCGTTCTGGCACAGTGCTCACAAACAATCGCCAAAACCACAACCACAGAAGTGTCGTCAGAGACATTTACGATATTGCTGCAGTTGATGCAAACACATACTAGACATCGTTTGTCACAATTAACTCACTTGATATTTTTTCAAGACATTGTGGCACCAGTAGCCTGATTCTCGTAACAAAACGTCAACGAGTTCTAAACGATTTTACAATTGAATTGTAATCGAAACTGCTTTTCGTATTCTCGTAACACATTATGCACGGTTGAAGAACGATCCTATCAAAGTTCGAGTAACGTGTCGTTGCAAGCGTATTCCGAAGCGTTTTGCGAAAAAGTAACGATTTAATATGTTTTTCTCAAATAAAGGTTAATTGGTAAATCAATTAGGATTCATATGGCAATATTTCTTTTTTGCCCACATGAGTAGTTAGGTTTAATTGCTTGCTTGTCGTTGAGTTTCAATCTTATTGAGTTATCGTTAAGTAGCACGGGAATACGAAATTAAAATTGGACGATTTCTAAACTCTAGCGATTTTTGGATCGTTTCATATTACGAGAATCGGGCTACAGGTGTGCTCTAAGCTTTTTTTATTATCCATATAAAGTCAGAATAAGCAAACTGATTCCTTTTCGGCTTGGTAAAAACTTCATTGATACTACTCAGTAGGTAGTAGTAGAGTAGTTTGACCATCCTCATTTGCGAGGAGGCACTTCGGGGCTACCGTATTTGGTCTTCATTGAAATCCCATTATCTGGAGTTTTATAACATTTAGCCCTCAAGCGGGTTACCGAGTTAATGGTTGGTTTCCTTAACTCATTTGGTATTCACGTGTTCCTTATTATAGAATTGTAGAAAAAGGAATACCAGTTTAGTGAAGTTCATTAAGTTTGTCTGACGCGGTAGTAACTTCAGCTTAGCAGTGGGACATTATAGATTGATATAAATACCACTTAGAAGGAGTTATTATCGTATGATCGATCACTAACCGTGACGACTTTTTCATTTGTCATCGTTTCCCTTACTGAATTAACCCTTCTAACTCGTCGTGTGATCACAAGTTAAATTCACCCACATACGATGCCCTACTTTATCTACAAATGACTTCAAAAGAAAAGTCGTGTGACCGACCTAGTACCTACAATTGGTGACAAATGAAAACAAAATGCCGTCACGGTTTGTGACAGTACAATTTCACATCTAACACTGACTTTCTTCTTCCTTCGGTATAAGTATATATACCTACGTTTGGATTATGATAAATTCATGTTTACCCAGGGAAATCAGTTTGCGTATTGCAGTTTTTAAGAGCATAAAGGTGAAGCGGCATGCTTTTACTGAGCTCATGTAATATTAAAATGTAGTATTTCAGCCGAACGTTGTAGGTACGTAAACTTGAATTTTTAATTAAAATAGCTTTGGAGAATTTGAATAGGTTGCTTATAATTTATTCAAAGTATTCACGATTGCTTTTCTTCTTTATTTCCACCCGAATGGGTCTGACTGCAAATGAAATGCATGGTTATTTCCCTAAGGCCATCTCGGAGCGCTTTCGACTGTTTCATTTTTTAACAAAAACTACGACAAGACCTTGTAACTTTTATATGTATTTGATCTAAGTACCGAGGCAAATATACGAGATAAGTAAAAAGAACTGCAAATTGAAGTAATATTTCTCGGCGTTTCTAACGTGTACGTAGATGTAATTTTGATAAAGTATCTCCATAATTTTATCTGTTTTTAACGATACCCTCGTGAATTTATAATGATGATAATTATTATATGAAAGGGTCAAGCAGCCGTAATAATAACTTTATGGCTGCTGACTGTTTTGTTCTACGAAATTATCAAAATAAAACGAGAGCACTGTATAAACAACTCATAAGTCGCGTGACGATGGCTATTGCAAGATTTTGTAACGCTGTTTATGTCAACATTCTATATCTAACAGCTAATAGGCTCGGTCGGTACTCGGTGTCAAAAATAACAACTATTTGGACACGATTTGGACATTATTTGGAGTTCAATATTATACTTAATAATATGTCTCCGTATTATAATTTCGAATAATTAACGTAAAACTAAAACCGTTTAGTAAAATTACCTAGGATTACCTACATTTACACTTGCTTAATAACATTTAGTCAAAAAGGTAATATGACAAGTTGTGTACAACGGATGGCGTCAATTCATATGACCAATTTTAATCTGCCTACGTTTTCATTTTTAGGTTCATTTTTCAATTAACAATTCTGGACGCTGCATGATTTATCGAAATTATTACCATTTTGTGGTAAATACGTACCATAAATCGTATTATTCAGAATTCAACTACATAAAAACAAATTGACATAAATAAATCAACATGCCTAAATAAATAGAGCTCTTTGTGCGACGTGATCTTTCATATTATTCTTAAAGAATTCACGCGAGATACTGCAAGAAGAACGTAGTACCTACGATAAATATTACCCTACCATTTCTCTAAAAAGTATTTTGTTACAACTTGTTATTATGGCACTTATGGGATAATGTTCCTCCGTCGCACATTCTTTTCTTGTTTAGATTAATAATCCGTGTCTGATGGCCGTTCCAAGGTTAGTAAATGGTCTCGGGTAATCGTCGTATTGTGGAATTCCTTGTTATCGCATTTAGTAAGCGCTTTGAAGACTTTCACTGTCTGTTAATGATAAACAAATGGAGGTTTATCCGTATCTTCATCTCTTTTTGACTTAAAGAAAGTATTAGGTAATTTTCTTGATTACAGTCAAACTTTATAATAAAGGAAAATTATACGGGGTTTTTGTGCGATTACAATGTGCCTAAGTATTCAACCTGACATAGTCATAAAAGAGATTGCTAGTCCGTACAGTAATATACTTCGTATCGCTGTTTTAGAATGTTCTCCGTCGTCTACATTTGAATGTCGTGGCAGGCGTGGCAGCCAGTATAATATCTGCAGAGGCAGTACTTATATGCATGTATCTTATTTAAACATATATGTATAAAAATATAAAAGTGTTAGTGTTAACGTCTTGCTGGTTATATATGTACCAAATAATCCCTAAGTAACCGTAACGGGGGCTGCTAGCAGCTTGACCTATTGTTTCGTTCTGGCACAGTGCTCATAAAAACTCGCCAAAACCACAACCACAGAAGTGTCGTCAGAGACATTTACGATATTGCTGCAGTTGATGCAAACACATACTAGACATCGTTTGTCACAATTAACTCACTTGATATTTTTTCAAGACATTGTGGCACCAGTAGCCTGATTCTCGTAACAAAACGTCAACGACTTCTAAACGATTTTACAATTGAATTGCAATCGTATTCTCGCATAGAATTAAAATGTACTAGAGTGGCAGTAACCAAGTGAGAACAGTAGACATGGGTTTGAACAAGGCAACGATCCCACCGCAAGCGCTAGTAGTCGTTGTCGAGTACTAGCTGTGCGCGTCAGGTGCGAATTGCTCGGATGTTTTTTTTTGTTTTTACCGATAAAAATAGTTAAATGTGCAGTTCGATTGTGCAGTAATGATAGTAGGACACACTCAAAGTATAAATCTAATGTCACTTTTCATCGGTAAGTCGAAATATTAATGCATTTCTAACAATTAAATTACGCGTCTCGGGGGTGAAATAGACGCGAGGGGCGGGCACGATTTGGCCTCCCGCGCTGCCCCGCACTGCCGCGCCGCAACTAGTGATGTAGCGCGACGGATACTGCAGTCGATAAATATTCTAATAGTTCATAAACAAGTTGTAGGCCTTTTGAGAACTAAATGTTTTATTTTTATAATGGAATGTTAATAGTATACCTAAATATTAAAGTAATTATTCGGTTTTAATAATTAATTGAATTTTTCAGTCGGAATTTGTGTTTTACGACTTTTTTGAGACTGAACAAAAAATTCTAATGGGTAAAATTACTTTCTCGGTAATATTATACTGAAGTGTCAGTTGTTTAACAAGCTTTTATTAGCTTCACGTGTAGGTAACTAAGTATGTAAACACATCTATGATGTCGATTTTATTTAACCTACTTCTAGTCACCATATCGTACGACAAAATTATGTTGGTAAAACTGTGATAAAATGGTGTGGGGCGCTTTTTAACACGCTTTTATAAGCTTCACCTGTATGTATATATGTATGCATATAATGTAATCTTCAAACGTAATTTTCATCGACTTCTAAACGTCAGATTAAACTGAAATTTGCACGCTTATCAAGTACTGATGACAATACATTAATTTGGGACCATTGAGCTGATCTGATGATGGATCCGGAAAGTAGACACTGGTACTCCGTAACGGAATAGCGTATGTTAGCCGTGTTTGGACTTGTTGGAATCGTCTTCAGATGCATTTTGACCAGATATGGTTCTATTTCATTATTCTATCTACACTCAGTAATTTACGAGATTAGAGGCCTATCAATTAGCATATCTAGAACTTATGTGCCAGAAATATCATCCATCATCTCATCATCATCATCATCTGTCAGTTTAGTTCTGAAAAGCAAAAAAGCAAAACATGCGAGCCGTGAGATAATTTTGTCATCGAATCATCTCGTGTATAGTATAAATCACATGAATAAATGCCGCGCTTTTTCAAACTGAACTTCACCGCGCACGACATAATATGGTAAGAAAATTATCTCAAGGCGCGCATCATGCGCATGTAACCCTGCTGGATACGTTATCAGGAAGCAGTGAAACTGGTACTAAGTTACCTCAAAATGAGCAAAAATTCGTATTTTTATGTTTGCATCCAGGGTCATTCGAAATGCGTAGGCACCTAATAAATTTACCAATTGTATATTTTACGTTATAATTTTAATATTAATTGTATGCTTACATGCGGTTGGTATATTTGCCAGAACTTACTAAATAGGTAAGCAACATACATACCTATACATACTACAATGAATTATGCGGCTATCGATAATTCGGAGCACAGCGCAGTTACGTCCCTATTGTCACATATTCATCAATATAAATATCTATAGCTCATCTGCCTACGCTGGTACTGGGTGAAACTGTGCGATACTCGCGTTCTATACTTAGTTATTTTATTTCAATGTATTCTCGTAACACATTATGCACTGTTGAAGAACGATCCTATCAAAGTTCGAGTAACGTGTTGCAAGCGTATTCCGGTAATTAAATCGAACTCGATAATCGAAAAAGTAACGATTTAATATGTTTTTCTCAAATAAAGGTTAATTGGCAATATTTATTTTTTGCCCACATGTGTAGTTAGGTAATTGCTTGCTTGTCGTTGAGTTTCAATCCTATTGAGTTATCGTTCGATTGAAGTAGCACGGGAATACGAAATTAAAACTAATGTTAAGAGTGCGTATAAGCAAAATAACATATGTTAGAATTGAAATTTACCCAAGTAAATAGTATTTAAATGAAAAAATATTTTTATATGGGTATTTTCATTATCAAAATAAAAAATCATTCCACAACAAACTTCAGATGTACCCCAGGCTACTACGATGAGCGGGAACCTAACATCTTGCGGGACGAGGTACGTGCTGCTATAAATCACCTCAAACGAAACAAGGCCATAGGAGTTGATGAAATCCCTATTGAAATTATCCAAGCTATGGGAGAACCTGGTGTTGATATCATGTTTACAATTTGTTGCCAAATATGGAATACCGTGTTATGGCCTGACGATTGGTCGCATTCTGTATTTATACCCCTACATAAGAAAGGGTCAACAAAAAAATGCAACAATTACAGGCTGATATCTCTCATATCTCATGCAAGTAAGGTGATGCTACATATCCTCAACATGCGACTACAAGCCTATGTCTCGCCACAAATTGCACCTGAACAAGCAGGGTTTGTAAAAGGGAGGGGCACTCGTGAACAAATCTTCATACTACGACAGATCATCGAAAAGGCCAGGGAATTTAATACACCTCTGTTCATTTGCTTTGTGGACTTTCGCAAAGCATTTGAAACAGTGATATGGGAACGGCTATGGGAAATTCTTTTGGAAATGGGCGTACCCCAGCATCTTACATTCCTCATTCGGCATTTATATGAAGATGGTATGGTGGCGGTTCGTGTTGATGACTTCCTCTCAGACAAATTTAAAACCGAAGCTGGAGTTCGACAAGGGTGTATTTTGTCACCGCTATTATTTAATTGTTATACCGAATACATCATGCGGATCGTCCTAGAGGGATGGACAAAGGGTGTATCAATTGGGGGTCGGCTGATAAATAATTTACGCTACGCTGATGACACTACTCTTCTTACTCAAACTCAAGAAGATATGGAGGACCTCTTAGCACGGTTAGAAACCACTAGTCTCCAATTCGGACTTGCAATCAACAGAGACAAGACGAAAATGTTAATAGTGGACCGGGTCGAACTTAATAGAATGGATGTACTAAATGTAGCAAATTGCGAAGTTGTACAAAGCTACATCTACCTCGGCTCTACTATTTCCAATACAGGAAGCTGTGAAGAAGAGATCAGAAGACGATGTGCAATTACAAGATCGGCCGTAGAAAGACTGGGAAAGATCTGGAAAGACAGAAGGATAACTAAGAAAACAAAGGTTCGACTAATGCGATGCCTTGTCTTTCCAATCTTTCTCTATGGTGCTGAAACTTGGTCCTTAAGACTGCAAGATCGCCGGAAAATCGACGCACTGGAGATGTGGTGTTGGAGACGCCTCCTGAAAATTCCGTGGACGGCCTTTCGTACCAATAACTCGATCCTCAAGGAGCTTCGAATAACAGATAGGCTTTCGTCGACTGTGCAGCTTCGAATTCTCAAGTTCTTTGGTCACATCTCTAGAAACGAATACTCGATGGAGAGACTTGTTGTCCAGGGTCAGGTTGAAGGCAAACGATCTCGTGGCCGATCACCCACTCGTTGGACTGATCTTATCAGGACGGTAACCCAATCTACCATAGTACCGTGTTCTCGCAGCGCTACGAACCGCCATAAATGGAGAAGCATTGCAAAAGCAGTAACCCAAGTAAAGGAGAACATTGACGTTGAAGACCCTCCATGTACACCATCTTTTGCAACCACGACCACTCTGACAAGAGTGCTCGACTGAGAAGAAGAAGATTTTCATTATATACGCGAGGGTTCTATCTGAGCAAAAACATAATGGAATGAAATTTCCTCGATAGAAAAAAATCACAAAGCTACCTCTAATAATAACGAATTTTCGTTTTTATTCGTTCATAATGTATCTAATTACGACAAAAATTCAATAAATAGTATCACTAACATATGACCTAGGGCTGCTACTTACGATTTTTTTAAATATTCTATACTTTACGAGTTATTTAGATAAGAAGCGTTAGTTCATTTTTGCTTCGCGAAACACGCTATCTCCGTCTCATGCCACGCGAAGATTAGACGTAAGTTTGTGTCATCTGACATTGCCATATTTTTCTGGCATTGTACGCACTCTTAAATTGGACGATTTCTAAACTCTAGCGACTTTTGGATTGTTTCATATTACGAGAATCGGGCTACAGGTGTGTTCTAAGCTTTTTTTATTATCCATATAAAGTCAGAATAAGCAAACTGATTCCTTTTCGGCTTGGTATGTCCTTATAAGAGACAAACCTAAAGAGCTTACATAATAAACTTACAGCTAAAAGGTTTGCTGATATTCTGTTACAGACAGGAAAGGATTTGTAGATGTCCCCTAATTGGCATATAAAGAAAACAAGGAAATATTTTCTTGCGGATATGAGTTCTTAAGGAAAATAAAAACACAGTATTTGTATTATTATATTGTTTCAAAATTAGTTCTCTTCCTTTGCTTCCTTTGTAATTTTATACTGACATTATATGTAATCTTATAAATAACTAGCTTTAGCCCGCTATTTCGTCCGCATAGAGCATTTCTTTTTTATATAGATATGAATCATTGTAATAATATAGAGCTTTTTTCATAGCTATTGCCCATAAAATTTTACAAAATGGGTGCCTACACTGTATAAGGTATCTATGTGTAAAATTTCAAGTCTCTAGGTTCAGCGGTTTGGGCGTTGATATATCAACAATCAATCAGTTTACGATTTTATATTTACAGACAGATGACACCAAACTATTTAAATAACGTTTTAAAACCTACGTTCATTTCAATGCCGCCCGGGTTCATCAAGGTCCATACCTTGGTGAACCCGGGCGGTTCGCTTGAGTTGACTCATAAGTCTAAATATTTTCGTATATAATAAATATCAAGCTATAAACTATCCCCCTGCGGTGCAAAGGCCTCACTTTGCCTTTTCCCACTCTTCTGTGTAGGCTGCTACAACGAACCAGTCCCTCCTAGTATTCTAGAAATCCAAATTATCTAGATATTCCTCCGAAGCCGGCCTGGACAGCGATTTCATAATTCATTGCTAATTTCTTATAAGAGCCTCATCATCATCATCATCATCATATCAGCCTATGGATGTCCACTGCTGAACATAGGCCTCCCCCATTGCCTTCCACTTCGAACGGTTTTGGGCCGCATGCATCCAGCGGTGCCCAGCGACTCTGACCAGGTCGTCGGGCCGTCTGATAAGGGCTTCAGTTTGTTCAAATTAGTTGTTTTAGTGAATTAGCTTTGTCCGTAGCTTTGTCCCGTGTATACCGTTCTGTTAAGTAAGACCACATTGCAGTGATTCTATATTTTGCAAATGTAATATTGAAACGTTTTAAAATAAACAAAACTATTCAACAATATCTCTATTATGCGTATAATAAATCATTTGGCTTGTATAAGTTAAAGTTATTAAGCTGTTAGCAAGTACAATCACAACTGCAATCTGGCAAATGAGAACTAGTCCAAACTCCATCTATCTACTTTGGTTCACGAAGGGGATGCAAAGTTATGACGCTCTATGTACGCACGAGTCTGACAAGTGGATATAATTAAAACCGGTGGCAGGTACTTGGCGGTTTACTAATCGTTTCCAAATAATTAGGTATTCAATTCATTTATTATTAACAATTCACTATATAATTTCCATATTGAAAATAATTTTCTTAGTTCGCGATTCATGCGTCCAAGAGAAATCCGCTCAACAAGAAATTATCCGACGCATGGACCGGCCTCAAATCCGGATTAAATAAACCCAAAAAAAGGTTTGAATAGGTACACCCGTCGTGCCTAACTGTCTCCAAAGGCTAGACTGTCAGCCCTGCCCGACTCTCATGAAACATTCATTTATTATAATAAAGAGATTTTAATTTTAGGCCGTTGTTGCAATTTAACAGTGCTCTAATGTTCCTTTATTATTTTTCTCATAACGTATTTTTAAAACCATACATGATTCTATCAGACTTAGTGTAGTATATTACTATATAAGTATCACTTTTCTTTATAATTTTTTTTCATGTGGTGTTACAATAATGTACATAATATTATCTATATATTTATTGTGATGCCTTTTAAAAACCTTCGCTCAAAAATTCAAAGAGAAATTTACAAATACAAATCAATCCTTTTACCAACTCAGATAAGCCAGATAATATCTGGCTTTAAGCCCAAATAACGGCACCAGGAACTTTAATAAAATTTTGCATATAGATAGAACAAATTTTGGGTAGGCAATATCTTACCAATTTCAATTGAACCAAGATATTGAAGTTAGTTTATGATTCGAAGTGTGGATTTACATAAATTGTTTCATAAGTTATTTTAACCTGTAGGATACGATGATATTATGAAACCAAACATAACCATGACATTGGACCGCGACTGCGTCAGAAAACGAAAAACAAATAACAGCTTGCTAACTCTGGAATCAAAACTGACTGTACTGAAAGTGCTTTTGGGAGTACTTTTAGCCGACCTCAATATCCACCGCACGATACACAGATGGTTAACAGGCATTGACTAAAAAGCCAGTGTAGTGATGTGACATTCGGAAAAACAAAGTGGATGCTATGAGGAGACTGCAGCAATCAGTCGTTGATTGCAAACTGTTCAATAGTCTTATCGGAGTATTTTCTTTCATTATTTGTCTTTCCTTACTAGCTGAAAAGTAGCCAATAAGTACTTAGGTACCTAGCTACTCGGGAATATGAAGCTTCCTTTTAGTAAAAGAAATTTCAGAATTGGAATGGTAGTTCCAGAGCTTTGCTCCTACTTACAAACTTTATATGATATGGGTATTTTAGATTTGATATCATTGACTATAAGAAATTATATACCAAATTTTCTGAAATATAACTGGAATTCGACTTTTAAAATATTGTCGTTAATCTTATTATTACGGTAGACTTCGACATATACTAGAAGCTAAAATTTATGAGGCGCTGCTTGATTGATTAATTAATGCTGTTACAAACAATAATGAAAGTCATGCACAATGAATGCTTTTAACGGATCTTGCATAACAATTCATTTCATTGAGTATGATTAATTTAGACAACTAAATTGTAAAAAAACCATAATAATGTATTGTATGTTATAATATTAGGCAATTAATGTGCCTATCGTGAGAGATCTTTTTTTTTCTCTTATAAGGTACATACTAGGTTCCGCCCACGGTTTTGCGTAAGTAAGAAACAAAGTACCTACCTTCTATGTTATTCTTGGATGACATATCTAAGTGCCGAGTTTCATCTAAATCCGTTCAGCCGCGATAGAGGCAGATACACAAGCATCCAAATACATATATTCACATGTTATAAGTTAAAGGATTTACTTTAAAAGAAAGATTTTTTATTTTATTTATTTTATCAGATGCTACGGTAACTGAGCATGTATAGGTTAAACAAGTAATAGCAAGCACCAATAAAATAATAGATAATGATCGCAGACTCGTGTTCATCGTTGAACGTAATACCTGTACTGATGCTATTTTGCAATCTTGAAAGCACATTGGCGCTGTTTTACAAATTAATTCAAACAATCCTACCTACTTTAAACAGCTTTTGAGCAGTAGAACAGTTTGCTTACCCCAATTAGATAAAGCAATTTGCTTAAATGTGTACTCGTTTCAAATGCGGTATCACTAGCTCCTAGCTAGAGGATCTAGTACAGTTTAATTAAACGATAGTAAACACATAGTTGGCAAGTGTGTGGTGGAAGCTTGCAACGCTGTCCAAGCAGAATGCAGTCCAAACAGCAAGTGGCGTGAACATTGTTGTGGTAATGCTTGTACGGGTATCTACAGGCTATACTAACCACCGGCTCTTTGGTGCGGAAAACGCGCTATTCAACACAATCTAGGTCATCCAGGCATCCCAACTATCTGCTACGTACACGCCATCAAATGCGATAAACCACAAATCCAACCGAAATCAAACGAATCATAACCACAAAATTGTCAAGATGAGTTTACCACACATAAAATAAATTGATGTCGGTGGGTGGTTTGGCACGTAAATAAATATGTACTTCACGTTTTGTAAAGCCTGTTTATGTGTGTGCCTTGAATTGTTCATGCAAGATCCGTCTGTACGAGCAAATCTAATAACAGTGGGTCACGGCACGGCACATTCGGTGTCGTAATGTCTTTACCTATGTAACCTAAAAGGCAATTCTAAAATCATACGCAGTAAGATGAGTGAAAGTACCCAAAGTCAAGTTCCCTAGTATGACTTAGCAAAACAGATAGAGTCAAACTAATCACACTAAGGTATCTGAGAGCAGTATTTGTGAGCCACCATAATGCAACGAGTTACATAAGTGTCGCAATGAGTAGGCCGTTTTATTATTTATTTGAATTAAGCCGTTCCGCCGCCGCTGCCGCCCGGTGCGATGACCTAAATGCTCGAGACTCGAAAGCAGCCTAAAACTTGGAATCACGTCCATCCAAACCCTCGATGATCCCGTATTCACAGCGCTATACCGCATTTATGTTTAAATGCTGCTTCAATACCGTCTAATTGGCTTTCGGTTTAGAGTCGCTTTTGTGTTGTTAATCAACGTTCCCCAATTGTTCTACCGCTTTTGTTTTTCACCGCCTGTTCATTCGATCCTTGCCTTTATAAAGACTTTTTACTACAGCTTATTTATACCCAAATTACATGACTCTTTATCAAATAAATGGGATATAATTATTATCAAAATCACTCTCACACAGGCGCTTGTAAGCACGAGTAATTCAATGTCGCTAATATATCTGCTATTAATTTCTGTACGTAATATGTAATTGATACAACCACGTGCAACTCGAAGCCACATCGCAGAACGACCTATTTCTTGAAATGCTCATGTGTCGGAATGGTTATGTTATGGCAAATAAGCCCCGAGAGTACTTTGGACATTTTAATTGCGTTTCTCACGTAATCATGGAGAATTAACAGAGCAGTTGAAATACTTCACAGTGAGAATTCTATTTCACTTTACGACTGCTGTTAGAAGAAATTGCGGTGACACATTGCCTCTGAATCAAATAAAAATCTAAAGTGTGCTGAAACGAGCCGAGTAAAAACGCAGCAACTTTTTCCTTTTAACATTTTCCAAGTGTAAAATAATTTCGCTCGAGTAGCGTCGACGATGTGATGCTTCCGTTGATACCTTTTTTTCTGTACCTAATTCATTTGAAATATACGGCATATTTATTGTTCAGATTTTTAATTCCAGTAAGATTATTATAGCTTTTAGATATCGGGTTTCATATAATCACTACATTTAAAAAAGCGTTGGTTTTCTTTGCAATGGAAACTGGATTATTAATTCACTTTAGAAAAAAATACAAAAGCGTCCGTGTACCTACTACAAAAGATTTGGATGTTGTTGAATTATTTTTTGTTACAAGAATAAGGTTCTGGTGAAAATTATAAGGGAAGAATACCCTTAAAGCATGATGTACCGAGAGAAACATTTTGTTATCTGCGTCCCCGACCTTTCTTTGTGCTGCTTATTACATTGTTTGAGGGCTTACAAAACCAGCAAAAAAAAGCAAACAATCGAGTCTCTGACTTGCACAGATAAGCTCTGTAGAAATACAGTCAGTCATTGATACACATAGGGCAAGATCACTACATATAGGGCAAGAGCCCCGATTGTGGCCACTTTAAGGTTTTTTTTATGTAAAAGTCCTAACCTTTAATTCAAAAATGTCGATTCGTTATATTAATAAAGCAGTTTATTTATTTATCTTTTAGGTTTTGGAGAAGTGTATATCGAGAGAAACATATTTTATTTATTATAATTTTTTAAAGATGAAAGATGTAAAATCACTATTGATCCAGTTGTGTCCTATTTCCACCTAAGTTTCCAGATAGAGGAATTCATTGAATATCAAAATAATATCAAAATCAAGTTCCTATGCATTAATTTAGTATGCTTCAATAATAATCCACGCAACAAATAAAAATTTGAGCAAGATATTTATAGATTAATTACCCATAAATTAACGGAAATATTACTTTTGCTGTTACAGTGTCACAAAAAAGTTACTATACACTTAAGGCGCCACTACAGTTGCTCATCAAAAGCTATAATCATCTAAGATTTTATTTACTATACACAATAAACGAGTCAGGCTTCAACGCCTTATTTATTGACTTTCAAAATTGCAAGTGGCCACAACCGGGGTACTGGCCAAAACCGGGGCTCCTGCCCTACATATTTATCGTTATTATTTTCCAATTCCTAAAATATACAAGTATAATTTCGGAGCATGATAAATCTTTAACGCTCTATAAAATAATGGAATACATAATGTATGTGAAAGAAATATTAAGTGAATCTTAGTTCGTTTTCATAGCATCAATAATTTATTGCTATTATTGCGATATTCTCTGTGTGATTTGCTTTACATCTATTTTAGTTATTTTTAAAGCATTTATTATTGTTTCAGGATCCGCACCATGAGTTACTGAGCCACTTCATGCAGCTTCTGAGGACAATGTGCGATTGATCTTAAAATTATGTGTTCAAACAAAATCGATTACTTCAGAACGATGTTCGTCGCGGTAATGTTAGTGTTAGTGAGTGTGGTGGGTGCTAATGTGAACTCTAGTTCTTACGATGTGCAACCCTCCGGTGGGAGGTCACGGATGGCCTGGATGAAGTCCCTCCTCGACCATCACGATTGGAAAGAATTCGTCGACAGCGGAAGCACATCTCTACCGCAGCAGTGCCAAGCGGACCTCAGGGTCTACATCTCAGCGCTTCTTGACGGTCAACTGTGGGCTTCCAAAAGTGAGTATTAACTAAGCGTCTACTAAAATCATCGATGTGGTGGAACACATATAATTATATCGATGACTAAAATGTTTATCTATGACTAGCGTAAGATTATTGAACTGTTTTATAATCATTGTGGTAAGTAAGTAACTATTCGTAGTAAATGTTTTTTACGTCATGTTACGTAACGGAGCGGTAGATACTCGTATATAAGTTGTAAAGAAAGCCGTAGCCGGCGCGGCGCGGCGGGAGGGCCCGGGGCGGTGCCGGTGTGATGGCGCGGGCCGGCTTGTCCGTCTTGCCTGCAAGTGGGTCGCGTCTCGTAACACTAACAATATAGGCTCAACTCAAATGCCAGCTCCTCGCCAGCTGTGCTGTGACAGATTAGGCCTCTGCTTGCGCACGCGTATTTTTCATTCACTACATTCTCTACAATTAATTACCGCAATGTTGTTATTTCAACGAGATAATTATTCAAAATTCTTCATACCATGAAGTATGTTTACATTTCTTTCGAATTAGGGTCACCGCTCATTATAACAGCACGCCTACGCCTTGTTTGTTAACCCGTCGCGGCAAGCGCTGCAAGCCACTAGTCCTGCTGACCACACGCTTCCAGCGAGCGGTCCGCTCCCTTGCTGCGTGACGCCAGCAAGAGGTATCCTGCCAAAGCTGCGCTACCATTTTCACAGGCGCCGCGCCGCCCGCGATCTGCCACCTCGCAGGCGGCGCGCTGGCAGCTAGAGGTTGGATTTAGTTGAGGCGGTGCCGCATACGGGGCCGTTCGTTGCTGCTATGGAGCGGTGCTGACATAGTGAGTGATGACCCTAAGCGTTTAACGTTTTAATAAAAAATAATAGGTAGGTATTCTTCTCGCGAGGGACGCGTTATATCATTACAAATGTTTTCATTGTAATTTTTTTAAGCGCGATAGCTACTTATGCTGTTACTTATGTTGTAGCAATATATTTTAATTGATTTATATTTCGTAGGGATGTGAACAGAAAAAAACATCTTAGTGCAAATAGAGCGAAACACTTTATTGGTTTTTCACGAGAAAACAGTGAACACTTTACGCAGTTCCTTTCTTCCGTCCGTAGAAATCGATTTACAATCAACAGTTTTGTTTTCCTCATCCTTTTAGAGCATTCAAAGATCCGTCGCGTGTGTACCCTCACTTATTCACAGTTGGAACGTGCATGGACTGCAAAGTTCTTGGTTACTTTTCTATTCAACTACATTTATTTCATATGGATGTTACATCCATCTTATCTTTCATACCTCCTCATAGAATAAGGAGCACGGGACGGGGCGGCATCCTGCGATAGATCCTCTCTAGTGATTCATCATCGCATAAGCCTATTAATAATCCTAATGAAAGTAATATGAGGCAAAAAAAATTGCCTGAGTGGCTGCGCAGTGTAGAACATCGCTATGATACCAGCAATTTGTTGTAACGAGGATGAAGTCTTTATAGGAAATTCAAAGCGTACATTTTTTACCTACAAAAGGTTAACGCTTCCTAAAATATTAAGTCTTGGTTTTGTATGAGATACCTATATGTATTTTTAAATGCATAATTCTTGTTTTAATTATTTTTACCTTAACATCTTTTACATAACGTTAACGTTATCTCGAGAAAACTGTAAAACATCTGTTGATGAATTAAATTATTAAATATTTGTAATATTAATATATTATGTAGTTTCCATTACGCTGCTACCAAGTGCTGGAATAATATCCCTCCGCCGATACGGAGCCTGCATAGTCCGCATACTTTTAAAGTCAAATTAAAGAATTATCTTTTCCTTCATCAAATTAAACAGGAAACGCAGCGACATGACACAAGTGCTATATAAGAAATGATCATAAGTAAGAAATGATTTAAATAGGTGCATAAGTGCTTACATCAGTTTGCAATTTATATTTTTTATTTTTTTTTATTTTTAAACAAGATATTTAAGCTTAAATATATATGTATTTGTTGCTTAAGAAAGAGATGTATATTAATAGGAATACCCACTTATTTACTACATTATATAGGTATATTTTATAGTATTATTAGTTTTATTTTTTATTTTTGTATATTTATTATCTTGCTATTGTAGTGAGCCTACCGTGTCTTCACTTGCCGGCCCCAACGGAAGATCAGCGTTGGTTATATGTACATCACATATAGCCAACATTATGCTGAGTTGGAGGACCGTTTTGTGACTGTTTTAATTTATTAATTTCTGTTATTGTATACCGTGTTTTTTATTTTTAGTCACAAATAAATATGTTTGATTTGATTTGATTTGATTTGATGTATTATTATTAGATCTCCAAAGTATACAAATACAATGGAAAAAGTAAATTAAAAAATAAATAAACTGAATGTTCTGAATTTGAAGTAAGAGCGATGAAAAGGACCGGACAATGGTCGCATATTACACGGCACGTGTTCGAATAAATTAAATTTATGTGAGTTGTCGACCTGCCCACCAGAGCGCAGTGGGCAATAATCTGAAAACTTTTTAATAAAGGTTAACTGAATGTACATGAAAGGGTATATTAGCTAAATTGGTGACATTTACAGATTTAAGATGGATTTTAAGTGCCATCAAAAACGCTTATCGATTGTTTATACATATATGACGACTAATGTAACAAAAATTCAGATTAGTATACCGTATACTAATTTTAATATAAAACTATACACAGGTATACTTCTACATAGCAAACAGTTAAATTAAAAATATATCATATTAGGTACTTTTGTAAAACTAATAATTGGATAAGGGATACAAAAACTATTGAAAATAAACTTCGCCATTAGAATATTTTTTATATTCTATCCATAAATCATGAAGTTAAGCTACCTCTTCATATATTTCGAAAATCCCTGTCATTTCTATTCGCAACAGTTTCATGTGAAAATGTAAGTCGGAGGAATAACGTGCTTACCAAAACCCACGCACAATGGCATTCGATACATTGATTTTGATATGATATTTTATATGCATGTTCACAATTGGAATTG
Source organism: Polyploca ridens (assembly GCA_951394255.1). NCBI lineage: Eukaryota > Metazoa > Arthropoda > Insecta > Lepidoptera > Drepanidae > Polyploca > Polyploca ridens. The sequence goes on from OX596248.1 coordinate 6,790,923, forward strand.
ATAGCTCTACCTATATATATAAGAACTGTGAACATATGGTAATGCTACGTGAAGTGAATTCCTGGCCACTTCTCTCTATAATACAATTGATGTAACTCCTCTTTCATTAATAAAGATTAATATCATGATGCATTATTTAAAATGACAATGCAGACTCGTAGTCATTCGACTCGGATATAAATTAAAAATGCAAAGGTTCAGGTTAAAATTCAGTTAAGCACTTAATTTGTTAAGCATTTAATTCTTCATGAACGTAAAAGTATGATAAAAATTAACAAAATATAACGAAGGTAAAGTTGCTACGGTATTTTCTTGTCGCATTAAAATGTCGCGACGCGGAAAATTCTTTTCTTTTTAAGTATTTCGGTAAAATATCGCGGTCAACATACGTAGGTACCTGTTTTACAAAACCATTTGCGGGTAGTTGAAGATAATTCTTGCTCATCAAAATCACGGTAATAGTATGTCACGGTAGTAGTACACAACTATTTAGTAATCTGTGGTAGTACCGCTGTTCCAGTATAGTCGTGTAATTTTATTGAAACTTCAGGTGTCTAACCGTTGAGGATAGTCATTGGTAGTTTTTGTCTCTTTATTTTTATTCCAGGTATTGTTACTAATTTTATAAATTTGTCGAGCCGTTTCAGTCTCTACTTTCGTTGGCCTGACTCCAATAATCGTGAATGTATTTTACTATAAAACGGGGTGGCGAATTCTCAAGATAATTATCTGTTAGTGAAGTAAAGTAGTAAGTAAAGGGGTTTTAGTGAAATGTTTGCTTTTTAATGGTCTTTCTTATGACTTACTTGGTTATTACGCAAGAGTCACGACTTCTACGAAGTAAGTGAAAAGAATAACGAGAGTCGCATTTTCTTAGATTCCGCTCAGTAAACCGTCAACTCATTTCTTTCACGTCGATGGAGACGTAAACAAATATATATTCAATGGATATAAATATCAAACTAAACTTTAGCATTTATTTATAATTCAAAGATACTTATATCTATTCTGTTCTATGTTTCAACTGCTGTTCTGTAAGGGGCCCATGTTTCGAAAACATAATATAATAAAAATGGTACCGTTATGGCTTATCGATGTACCTGCGCAGAAGATACATCTTCAAAGCGCGGGAAACGCTATTGGCCGACAGCTGCCGCCATGTTAGCGCGCGCCGTGCGGAGGGGCGTGACTTGCGAGTGATACGGAACTAACAGCTGCAGTGTATTATGAACCTTATATTAGTGATCTAAGGTTGATTGTAAGTTTTAAGCATTCTTTCGTTAATCTTCGGGGCCATACTTTCTTTTCTGTGCGAACGAAGATTCACGACGCGCCATATAAGTTGGGTAATACTGTAACAAACATGTACTATTGTAGAACGAAGAATGAAACGAAAGCAAAGAGGAGAAATAAAATATAATAATTAATTTAGGTTGGTAAAATAGAGGTAGGACTTTTTGGCGGGAGCTCCTAAAGGGGCTTGCGTTTTAATTCTCTTTTGCAAAAAAAAAATGCCTTTTTTGAGTTTTATTGAATATCATTGGTTGAGTTTTATACAATAAAGACCAATCCAAATGCACCAGTGAAATGGGTTGACTTTGACTTTATTGTTTGAAATGAATACAGCGTGACTATAACTTATACAGTTTACTTGACATTGGCAGAAATGTCCGAAAGAAAGGAAAACTTAAGGTAAGGCTCCGATCCCACATAAAGTTCTAGAGTTCTGAGTTCCGCACTCACTATTGTGCACACAGCAAGCAGTCTAGAGTTCTGCAATATTCGCTACCAACACGTCATACACTTTTTTTACTTTTAAAGGCGCCGCATAGATTAAAGTGAACGCGAAACGCAGAACTCTGAACGCAGAACTCTAGAACTCTCTCTGTGGGATCGGGCGGTGCCTCGCGCCTTACAGTAACAATTAAAACCTTTGAAAATCTATTTATCAATTCTATTTTTAAAATAGTTAATCAAACAGGCAGAGATATGTTTCATGGTTCTATACGTGTTCTATACAAGTTCTACCTCAGACTACCTCTACGATAAGAGTTGGGTCTTCTGAATTCTTATGCCATAGATTTATTATTATTATGAATTGTACTATATGTGACTGAACGGTATTAGAAAATATTTACAAATCACTGCGACTTCCCATATTATTTAGCAGATATTTTTTAGAAAACAGCTTTTCCGGTAGTTATATCACTGATTAATCCTCTCATATTACTGCATATCGCAAATAAAAGCTAAGTGATTTTCTACCCTAGTGAATGTAAATCTTGGTCCATTAAAATCCATATAGTTATACAATTTTCAGTAGTGTTTGCTTGGGCAAGTTGGCCACTATTTGTGTTGGTTACAGAAGTGGCTGGTGTTGGAGACACGGGTGGCGTATGCCTGGCGGGCGCTGGGACCCGCCACTCCGTAATTTATTTAACGTCAACCTTTGTCGCGAACTCCCACAAAACCTTCCACACTTACAGTTCACGGGCTGTTCACCTTTTCGTACTTCGCAATTATTTACCTGTGCGGTCTCCTGAGGAAATATTGAGACTACAGAAAGTACTCTACGTAAAATTCATTCCTTATTCGTGCTCGTATAGAAAGGTTTCTTTTTCAGATAATTTGTTGCTTTTCATTTGCATAATATATCCGTTCTTTTGAAATACATATATTACAAAAGCTGGAAAAAAAAATTAAAAATACAGTATTTTACGGTAGTTTTTCAAAGTCATTTATTCCATTTATTTTAGCCATTTATTCTATTTCAGTTATACACCGTGACTTTTTATTCATCTTAGAAACGCAACCCACTGCATGTACCCTATGAAAAGGTAACTAAAAATTAAGGTAATAAAAGGTACTTACTAATAATTGATACAAAAATTTTTTTTGTTCATTTGTATAATTAATAAAATTTATTAAAATTATGACAAATCGAGTTAATAATTAAAGTTTACGTATAAAATGGTAAAAAATACCAACCCAGAGCATGAATCGAGTAGACTGCGCTTGTAACAGTGCGTTATAATGAATATTTATATTTGAAATGTTTTAATTAAAAAAAAAACACATTTTTTTTAAGCGTTTCTATGACGAATAAAAAGTCACGGGGTATAGGTACCTACGGTACTTAGTTATTGTCTATAATACGAATACTATTTTACGAAAGTAAAACCTCAAGAATACACAAGGTCCGTAAATTACACTTTGAATAAAGTTGTGCTATTTTTCTTTTAAAGTATGTAAGTTAGATACCTACCTCCGAACTTTGGTACCCTAAATGTTAAATAAAGATTCTTTTCCGGCCGTGTATGGCAATGAATAAGCAATTTCATGAAAGAAGTATTTACTTACAGAACTAGAATTTCCCTTGAGTATACCTCTTTATAAAGGTTGCGTTACTTGATATACCAAATACGGTCAATCTGTACAATGAGCTTGAGCTTTCGGTGAACGAAAACATCGTGAGGAAACCATAGCACGGTGGTAGGGTACTTTGTAGTACCCGCCTGGCTGGCTACCACCCTCAAGTTGAAAATCTGTCGCCAAGCACCTTTCGGTGTGTTCCGATAGCTGCACTTGAGAGCCAGTTCCTTCTAGGCTTTGTGTGCTTACCACCTTCGACCGCATCATCACTTACCATGGTGGATTGCGGTCAAACACAGGCCTATAAAAAGTAAAAAAAAAAAAAATACATTCCTACAAAATTACTATTACACTAACATTATACATGGGAATGAAACTTTATTCTGAACAAAACCTCTGAACCAATCGTAATTAAAGGCATGCAGGGAACGCAGGAGAAACCCCGAAGAACATCGAGTAACATAATTAATGAGAATGTTAGTTTGTTAGTTACCCTTGACTCCACAACGTGGTGATGAAATAGCACGCAGGTAGCCAATGAAGTAGAACGCGGGTGAAGCCAAGCTAGTTATAATTCATCTTGATTAAAGTTTGGTAGTTATCTGTGTCAAAACTTGTTTTTAATTCAATTAATGTTTTCAATGTACGGGACCCTTTGAACAACCGCCTTATATTTTAACGTTTATTCTTAGAGTAGGGTACATGTTTAATTTTATAGACCTTCTTTGGTCAACTCCACTCCACCGCGCCGCCGCGCCGCAACCTCTCTTCGCCCAGCTCCATTTAATATGTGGTTGAGAATAGCTTCCGTCCTCACGACAGCAGTAAAAACAATACAATCATAACTAAACACGAACAGGAAAGACATTTCTATGTATATTTATTATTAGGTCACATTCTATATATTTTTTTACAAAATAGAGCTCAGAGGTAAAAATGCTTTGTTATTATAGAAACTCCGTCGAATATAAACAACAACACACACAACGTGAGATTTGTTTGGATTTACTACTGGATTGCGAATTCAATGTCTATTTTATCTGTATAAATTCAACTCTGTATTGATTTAGATAGATAAGAATTTTAGTATCATAGGCTTGTTATCCATACAATACGGCAAGATTGCAAACAGATAATGATATTACCTATATCTGAGATCCGGCAAAAAATAGTTGCAAAGTTCGATTTGTGAAGTCAACGTTGTTTACGTTCTTACGACTTCACAAATCGAACTTTACTACAAATTTTAACAATATAATATGTAGGTACTTATTATCCATTTAAATATTCAAGGCTATGCGAAACGAGTTTCTAAAACACTTTCCAAAGAAACTAACCCATGCTGGTCCTACAGCTACGAGGTAATGGTTACATCACACCCTGTTGCGGAGCCGAGAACTAGTTTACCACTTATGAATGAAATTATAAATTGCGACCTAGTTTATAAATATTTTGTCGAGATGATCATGTTTGTCGACGAGTTACCCAGGGAGGGAATGGAGGGAAGAGGCGCTGTCGTGCCGGTGCATATCACCGCCGCCTCAAGCGCTGAAGCGAGCGGCAACTAGCTCCTCAAGCGGTATTAGCGCCTGAATAATGCATACTGTTATTCTATCACGACTCCTTCATTTCGTTAGTTTCCGTTTAGTTCGCTATTTATTTTAAATACAGCTTTGGTATTCTGAAACGTTTTTGACAGCAACCGACGACGACTCCGTTGTGACGGTTAGTCCGGGAGGTAGCGTTGCAAACACAAAAGTCATAGTAAGCCGGCTGACGTTGAAATGTATAGTTGATCTTATATGACTAATAAGTGAACCGACCGTCTGCTCAAGTAAGTGCTCAAGTCTTCTACATCCGTCATCAGCCACTCCCAGTAAAAAAAAAGACATAGTACGCCGGCTCAAACTTGTTTCATAAGTATTTGACATAATACTGAGCTGAAAAAAATCGTCTGCTGCATGGTGGAGGGGGGAACACGCGTCAGCTGCTCGCATGAATTTGTAAAAAAAAAAGTTTACCCCTGCCGTAACCTTCCAATCCTAAACCCACCGCGGGTGCATCGCTGATGCGTGGTTCACATATTAGTCATTCAAGATCTATTGAAAAAGATGGCCATCGATCGGCATATTAATACTACCTAAAATGCATCAGTACCTCCCGGACTATTGCATGTCGAAACAATTGAATACTTGAATAGGTCAAAAGAATTAAAATGGGCTGGAAGGTGTATTGTAAACATCAACTGCGCTCTGCGAGTGGATTTCATTTATTTTAATGATGTGAGTCGTAATCCCAAGCTAAGCAAACTTATGATATGGAAACTAGATAAAGGCTAATTTTATTTCATATTTTAGTAAAACTTTAATGTACTGAATATACCAATTTTAAAGGTTTAATATGAAGGCTATTCATTGGTTTAACTTTATCTTAATATTACGACTTAAACTTCACAAAAAGAAAGCTAGATATAGCGCCCATATTTTGAAAATATTGAAACAATTAACATTTTTTCACGAATAATGTTTAATAACATACTCGTATGTAAGTACATACTACCAAATTGACGAGGTATTTTTTTATAAGGAATAATAAAAATAAGCCAGATATCAAAGACTTCTATATAGAATTTGGAAGAATTTTAGCATTTCCAGTAAATAAAAATGCATTGACTTTGTAGTGCTGTGCACAATTTAATCAATGTTTATTTCAACAAGAATAGTTAAAGAATTACTCGCCAAAAGTCTCAACTGTTGAGCTTGACGACGTTTTTCCAAGATATCTTCATCATTGGCTGATTTAAGGATGCCCATAATATGACTTATCCGAGCTGCAGATATCTGAAATATGTATACCAACTCTGTAACCACTATAAAATTAGTATCATCATCATATTCTGTCACGAGATGTCCTCTGCTGAACTGGGCCTTGTTTTTGACTGATTTCGACAAAGAACAGTCTTGGATTTATAATAAATAATTTGTAATAAAACATACTTACTTCAAATATCATAACATTACACAGAAACTATCATAAATGAAAGTGATCCACAAAGTGACAGGTTTTTTTTTATAATGGATACATAATACGACCTTAATAGGAGCTTCATAAAATTAAACATTAATTAATTGACCAATTGAAAAATGTAGCACCGCACTACGAATGTATAGAGAATAGACCGCGACGACGGTCGTCGTCGTCGTCAGCTGTCAAAAAAGAACAGAATTGCACTACAGAATTGCACTACAGCTCTTTTATGCTGCGTTCTTTATTTGATTTCAATGGATTTAAATATTCTTTCCGTCGTTGAAACGATTGTACGTTGACGTTTTTTAAAAACATATTCCTCTATAATAATACACTGAAGAATAAGTTTAATAAATGTGATATTTCCTCATTACACGAGCTACTTGTTTGTAAACAAATGTGGATTTAATAAATAATAAATAAATGAACGATTATTTGTCTCTAACTTAAAAAATAGCATTATAAATCAAAAGTAAAAAAAAAAAAGAAAAAATGAACCAGCCAAGTGCGAGTCAGACTTGCACACGGTGGGTTCTGTGCAATATTAAATAACTCAACCCAGCGCAAAAAAAAACGCAAAAAAAAGACGTTTCTTGTATGGGCGCCCCCATTAATTTTTAATTATATTTCATTTGACATCCTTCGGGTACGGAACCCTAAAAGGCAGAGAGCGGTCTAGTGTTCAGCCGTGCATGTTTTAATATAAGATTGAAAATAAAAATAAAACACAATGCTGGTAGAGATCTAGATAGCTCCAAACCCGATAGGAAGTAATGAGACCTGGGTCCATGAGCAGTCGTTCAAGTTCAAAATTAGTTGCTTAGAAGTTATCAAAATTGAAAAAAAACACCTGTATAATTTAAATAAATACGGATGTATATTAATTACACAAAAAAATTATTGAACTCTTTCTTTGTTCGAGACGAGCCTAACCATTAATTGTACATTGAGCTAGGTGTGGGCTCAGCCCCCCTAGACAAGATGGTTGTCGACAATCGTCATTGTTACTAAACGATCAACCTTTGTATGAGATTGACATAAGAGATAAAATCACGTGATATTTCGATTTGAAATGTCAATCACATACAAAGGTTGATCGTTTACTAACGATGACGATTTTCGACAACCATCTTGTCTAGGCACCCTGTGCCGTGTGAGTCGTGTGACATAATACGGCTGTGGTGTGTGCTGCGCGTGGACTGTTCGCTGTATTGCCACCATCGCACACTGCGCTGTTTCCCACCACCCTACCGCAGCCAGCTGGTTTCTTGCGCAAATTACTGCACATAACGTGTAAATCGCAAATTTCATAAGTAACCCGTGAAAGTAAGCGATTCATTTCACTCACACGCACCGTTGCGGCATACTGACGCTTTCTTGTTTAACAAGCTTTGCCTCATCATGATATAATCTATCTATAAGTACGTAAATGTAAATCTAAGTCCATTACTGAGGCATACATTCATTGGTATATTTTTGTTGAGTGATTTCGGAGGAAGAACTATCATGAAACTTATTACAATTTAATACCGAATAATTCTCAACCACTGATACCCTGTTACGTTTAGTAATAACGGCGCGGCGGTAGTAAGTATACCTGTTCAGATTCTATTATATCTTCGATTACAAGGCTCATCGCACCGGCAATAACGTCTCAATAACAAGTTCGATTTAGTCGTAGTATAATGAGATCGCTGTGTTTCAGTTTATTGATGACGAACGTGTGTCTGCTTTCAAATATTGCGAATCTGGGCCCCGATTCTCGCATCTTTGTCGCATAGACATTTACCAAAAAACATAGCGGATATCTTAAAAATTCTATACGTTTTGACAGACGACCGCCATGTTTTTCGCCAATTGTCTATTCGACATCGATGTCGGAAGCACGAGAATTAGGGGTCCCAACTATTATAGCGATTAAACTTTATCTAAAATTAATTATTTTTCTGCTTTTCATTTTTTTAATACATTCTGACGTCTTTTGACATTAATAATAATAAATATCCTGGGAAATTCTTCACACACGGTTATCTGATGACTGATCTAAAAATTAAGCAGAGCATTTGCTATGGAAAACAGATCCCACCAAAAACATTTTCATGTATAATGTTGCCAAGACGGAACCAATATGATTCGCACTGTCAAAAAGTTATCAGCTCTCATGTAGAGCCAAGCTTATAACTCTACACGCCCTAACTCTTCAAGCCCTAACTTCACAAACTCTACACTACATCTCGTCACCACTCTATTTCATTATGGAGTAACACTGTGACGTACATACATTGTATATCTAGACCCATGTATGAATGTTTTGACATGCATTTGCGGGTTTAACCACGTCAAATCAAATAGGGATTACAAACCGCGTTGCAGATTGTTATTGCATCAGGGTTTGTAACAACGCACCAGCTCGAATAAGTGGTGTAACCCAATCGGTCAATTAACATGCACTAAGTACCTACATATGTGGAGGATATTTCTAGATATTTCAAAACAAATAAGGTAAACTGATATTCCATTTTCTGTTGAAATATTAATTGTGCTTAAAGATCTACCCCCTTACTCATAAAACGTTATTTAACTAATAAGCTGATTAAGTGGTCACCTAAATAACGTCAAATTGTTTGACAATTTGACGTTATTTATTTGATCATTTATTCAGTAGATTTAGTTAAATAGCGTTTATGAGTAAGGCCGTTATTGTGTTAGCTATTTTAACACTGATGTAATTATTATCGTTATGTTTCTTTTTTTTCTTTGTATTGATGAGAAATTTACAAATACATACAGGTTAGGCCCAATTATTTTTGCAGTATAAATCTGATTCATTTGAATTTTCTTTTTTTGTTTACTTTTTTTGCAAAAAAAATAGTTTCATAAAAAAAGTTTTTCAATTTGATGACTTCTGTGACCATAGCGGATAACCTAAGGAGTACCTTGTGTTAAAGTCAAAGTCAAAGTCAAAGCCATTTATTCAATTTAGGCCCCAGAAGGGCACTTATGAAGGTCAAATTTACTGAAGTTACCACCGGTTCGGAACTCGGCCTTCAACTGAGAAGAATCCGGCAAGAAACTCAGCAAGGTTACATTTTTTATATATTTTTTGGACAATCTGACTATGTTTGGCTTTTTTTTCCAAATAAAAAACATAGGTATTACGATTTTTAGAAATCACTACTCGTATACCTCCTATCACTAAACTTCTCTGATGCTACTTGAATTCGGGGAATTTTCGGTAGAAGCAATTCAAAAATGGAATATAAACAAATATGAAGTGCAAAATTGACCGCTATGTAGGGCGGCGACCGGCCGTGACTGCAACGCAGTGACGCGTTGCACGCGACGCGAGACGCGTCCGACGTCCGTTCCGTCGCGTCTGTGACGACCGCGACGAAGCGCGAAGCCGTTTCCAGAATAATTATGCGCTGAGGATGTGAACCGCGTGAGGTTTTGTTATGAATGAATCTACTGTTTGTAAAAAATCCCATTGTAATGACCAAAATTTTATCATACTTTTTATATTACTTTACTAACATTAGGATTAAGATTAGTTGTATACTAACAAATATCCCCCTTACTCATAAAACGTTATTTAACTAATAAGCTGATTAAGTGGTCACCTAAATAACGTCAAATTGTTTGACAATGACAGCAAGGTGACGTTACTTATTTGACCATTTATTCAGTAGATTTAGTTAAATAGCGTTTATGAGTAAGGCCGTATGTGTCCATACTTGTTTTATTCTGATAAAAAAATATAACAATAAAATTGAAAAACTAAGAAGTGAGTAAATCAAGTGACACAAATATGAACGTCTTGATCTGGGGAGCCAGTACACTAAACGGAGCAAAAAAATATAGTTATTATAAAATATGAACGAAATGAGGTTTTATTTTTTTAAATTACGTCGTCCATGAGAATAGTATCGAGCGCATACAAAATAAATGCCTGAAAGTTTTATCTCACCGTAGTAGGTTCGGTAGAACTCTTCTTAACTATAACGACAGGCTCGCCAAATTCCAGGTTACATCGTTGAGAATCAGACGACCGCATTATGATATGATTTACTTACATAAAATTATACATTCAGCCCTGGATTCTCCTGCTTTGCTCTCGATGATTAACTTTAACTTGAATTATCGTTGTCGGAACGCCAAATTATTTGTATTGCAAACTTATAAAAATAATACATCGTTTTTTAATCCTTTTGTGAGAATGTGTAGATCTTATAATGAATTGGCCAGTGTAAGTGATGAGCTTGATATTTTGCAGCCTCGGCAACTTCCATTCAAGAGGCTTATCCATAGTGTCCTTAAGTAAATTTTGAACATACTGTTTAGGCCAAAATACCTATAATAATATCTATAGTAAAACCTACTCATATTGAGTATCAATGACGAGCCTCTACTTGCCGATTCCTCTCCTTTTCCCACCTCATATGTGTAAGCGAGACAAGAGCTTCGGGAATATTCTACATACTTCGGCGACGCATCAAAAAACGTAAGGCGCGCGCCCCGCAACGCCGCAAAAAGGCAGTACGAGATCCGCTACCGAACGGGAAACATCAAACTTTGTGATTTATAAATAAACAGTACGAAAACCGCTGCCGACCGGGAGGCGTTGATTTGTAAATTGAACTCAGTGAAACTCAGTGACTTGTGATTTGATGTGAGATAGTGGTGATAGTTGCTGTGTGCAGTGGATTGCCATAGGAGTTCCTGGTAAGTCCTTACCTTTATCCTAGGAGGCTCCTCGTTTTCCATATTGATATTTGTACGCAAAAACCCACCATTTTTTTCTGGTACGCCTTCGAGCGGATTCATTTTGAGTCAGCCATTACAGCAATTTAATTTCATATCAAATCACGTATAATTTCCCGCTTTCTATAGGTTTTATGCCTCTAAATAGGTATATACCTCATAATACGCAAGTCTTATACCTCATAAATAGGTTTTAGACTATATAAATACGATATTTCGTACTCCCGCCATTTTTACCACGCCAATCGTGATAAAAAGTAGTTAGGTATTCAATACCGCCGCCGCTCCTCCATATTTTTAGGACTTAGATTTTATAGGTACCGATTCGTATCTTATTATACGAAATCATATGGTGTACTAATAACCGCAATACGTACTTACTATTTGTACTATTACTACGCATATAATTGCATTCTATGAGCCTTGTCTGTCGACTTGAAATAAACTTTCATACCTATATAGGTAGGTGCCTAAACTGTTGGATATACCTACCTACTTACCTACGTCATTTTACTTTAATTAGGTAATTTTGCAATTTATTATTACGCAATCTTTCACAATGGAAGCTATTGAAACTAAAATTAAAATATTGGAAGCTAAAAATGAAGCTATTTTTGAACAATTATCGTTCTTATATGATTCTTCTAAGAATATTTCCACATCCGCGAGTGCAGACCTTCGTTCCTCAGAGACATTCATGGCGGACACTGAAATTATTAGTACAATTCGTCATGAATTTAGTGCCAATTTAGATACAATTAACGCGTTAAATATGCAACTTGATCCAGAATATAAGATTGATTATAAAAAAATGATTTCCTTTGATACAGTGTACACCCGAATAGAAAGGGTTCGTTCTCTTATCGTCAGTAAGACAAATATTACGTCGAATGTGTCCGCGCAGAATACTATTCCGTCCCAATATAAAGGTCGTATCAAACTACCACCAATTCAAATTCCGTCATTTGATGGAAAAATAGAAAATTGGCCCGTCTTCTTTGAATCTTTTAAATCTAATATACATTCAAATCCTGATCTTTCGAATTCTCAAAGAGTACAATATCTTGTAGGTAAATTAACAGGAAATGCTTTAAAAATCACGGCAGGTATTATACCGTCCGGTGATAATTATAATTCTATTTGGGACAGCTTAGTTCAAAAATATCAAGATAAAAGAGCATTAGGCTCACACTACATGTCTAATTTATTCAATATTAAACCCGCATTAAATAATTCCGCGTCTTTAAATACGTTCATTGAAACTTTCCACGCTTCTGTATCTGCTTTGGAACAGTTAGGTATTGAAGATATGAAAGATTTTATCTTACTTTCTTTAGCTTTAAAGAAGTTAGATCCCGCAACCGCTAATTCCTTTGAAATGTTTATGAGGAATAAAGAAATTCCTTCTTATAAGGATTTTGTTGATTTTATTAAATCGCAAGTAAAAATATTAGACCGCACTTCTACGCCAATTGCTGGCTCCGCGCGAACCGCCCCAGTCGGTAGCAACCTTAATAATCCGCCCGCTTCTCGTTCTCAACCGCGTAATTCACATACAGTCCACCATGCTTTCCTTGCACGCGATAATAATAATAAAAGCACTTGCTTATTTTGTAATAAATCTGATCACTATCAGATTTTTTATTGTTCCTCTTTTAAAGCACTTAATACTAAAGATCGTTTAGATTTTATTAAATCTAAAAGAGGCTGTGTAAACTGCCTCAGCCTTACGCATACTGCTTCTCAGTGTAAGTCGTCGTATAGTTGTAAAACTTGTAATAAACACCATCATTCTCTTTTGCATTTGGATAGCAATTCGCAATCGCAACAAATAGTTTCTGACACGCGTCCCTCTCACTCGGCGCGTCTTGATAATAGCGATAACCGCATCGCGCAGCTTTGCGCGCAGACGTCCACCGCCGCCCGCGCCGCGCCGCGACCGCTCCCGTGCGCAGCCTCGCCCGCGCACCCGACCGCGTCTCCTTCTAACGCTACGGACGCTCCTCAACCGGTGTCGCTATGCACCCGAGCGCGAGTTGATAAGAATAATGATAACGAACGCGATTCTTTTAATAAATTAAATCCTTCCCATACTACTGTACTTTTATCAACCGCTCAAGTTTATGCGTCTAATAAGGACAATAAATATATTTCAGTTAGATGTTTAATAGATAACGCGTCTCAAAACAACATAATTACAACTGCCTGTTGTAAACAACTAAATTTAAATATAATACCGCTTAGCAATTCTTTTATAAAGGGTGTAGGATCCACTTCGCGTCCTATTCACGGCTACGTTCAACTTAAAATAACCGCGAAAAATAAAAAATATTTTTATAATATTACCGCTCTTGTCGTTGATTGCATTACTGACAGGTTACCGACTGAATATGTTGAGACTTCTATAGTGCAACATTTAGGTAACTTACCGCTCGCTGACCCTCTGTGGCACATCCCCGGAGAGGTCGAAGTAGTTCTCGGGGCACAATTGTTCCCATTTTTATTGTTAGGTCAAAAAATTATTGCACCTCCCGCTCCTTCTGCCCTTGAAACCGTGTTCGGTTATATTCTTATGGGTGACGTTCCCGCTAACTCTAATATTAATAAAAATGCATCCACTTATTTTAATACCGCGACTTTTTTCATTTCTTGTCCCAATGACCTTACTATTTCTTTAGATGATTCCCTACTTAAATTTTGGGAGCTCGAAGAAATTCCCGCGCAAAAATTTATGAGCTCGGCCGAAAAGGAGTGTGAACAGCTGTTCTCTCGTAACTTCTCACGGGACTCCGCAGGCAGATATTGCACCGCGTTACCTTTTCGTGAGGATCCTGACGTGTTAGGTGATTCCCGTTCCGTTGCTCACCGCCGTTTACTTGCTTTGGAGCGTACCAAGCTACGCGATCCACAGCTACGCGCTAGTTATAATGAGGTTATACAGGAGTACTTAGATAAAAAATACTTATCTGAAATATTGCCTTCCGATTCTGACGACCATGATAAAGGGTACTTCATACCACACCATCCCGTCGTACGGCAAGACAAAGAAACAACAAAAGTTCGTATAGTACTCGATGCTAGTGCTAAATGTCACAATGGCATATCATTAAACGATATTTTACATACGGGACCCAATTTACAATCTGACTTGTTTATTGTATTACTGAACTTCCGCTTATTTCCCATTGCTATTACAGCAGATATAAAACAAATGTACCTACAAATTGCTGTTATTGATGAGCATAGAAAATATCAAAAAATATTATTCCGCTTTGATCCCAATGATCCGATCCGCGTATTTCAATTTAACCGAGTTGCATTCGGTCTTAAGTCCAGTCCGTTTTTAGCCATGCGCACTGTGCGCCAGTTATGCTCGGATGAGAAAAACCTATTCCCTCGCGCTGCTGAAGTAGCTTCGCGTGAACTATATATGGATGACTTAGCCACTTCCATTCCTTCTTTAGAAGAAGCTAAAGTCTTATCTCAAGAGCTCATCTCTCTTTTTAAAGCTGGTGGTTTTGATCTCACCAAATGGGCAAGTAACTCACAGGAGTTGCTGGTCTCTGTGCCGCAATCCAATCGGGCTGCTATAGATTTTTCAGACAATGATAACCTCAAAATTCTAGGCCTCAAATGGATTCCTGCAGATGATAGCTTCACTTTTACTACATCTGATTTACACGACAAGTGCACCAAAAGATTCATACTGTCAACAATTGCCCGCTTGTGGGATGTACTCGGATTTGCTGCCCCAGTGGTATTGTTTGCCAAATTATTAATTAAAGATTTATGGAATCTTCATATTGATTGGGATGAAACACCCCCAGACTCTATCGTTTCTCTCTTTAATAAATTCAAAGAGCAATTGCCTCTTCTTTCTACATTAAAAATACCGCGTCATTTAGCCGTTTCTATGGGCTGCAAAACAAATATTGTTGGTTTTGCTGATGCCAGTCTTAAAGCATATGGCTGCATCATATATTTACATGTGACTGATCCTGATGGTAACATACACGTACGGTTGGTGTGTGCGAAATCAAAGGTTGCACCTGTAAAGGTAGTTTCGCTTGCTCGTTTAGAGTTATGCGCCGCTGTTCTTCTGTCAAAACTTATTAAATTAATTAATGAGACTTATAGTGCTCGAACCGCTATTGATAATATATTCGCATTCTCCGATTCTAAAATTACTCTGTCATGGATACATTCATCTCCACATAGATGGAATGTTTTCGTTAGTAACCGCATTGCTAAATGTCAAGCAAATCTTGACCCAAAACATTTCTACCACGTTAGTGGTATAGAAAATCCTAGCGACTGTCTCTCTAGAGGTATTTTACCTGAGCAGCTAGTGTCACATCACTTATGGTGGCACGGCCCGAAATGGTTAAAAGATCCAGTTTCAGAATGGCCTATCACTCCATTTAGTCCCGAATGCTGTGAGGACCTACCTGAATTTAATAGTAAAACGCTTGTTACTTGTACCGCGTCCGCTTCTGTTGAGCCTAATTTAATTTACGAGCTTGCTCTGAAATACTCATCATGGAATAAAATATTACGCATAATAGTATACATACTTAGATTTTCTCGCATAATTTCTCGTGATCAAGGTCACAGCCGCATCACAGCTTCTGAGCTAAATAAAGCTGAAGTATATTTAATACGCTCTGTACAACAAGTTCATTTTCAAAATTTATTTAATAATATTCAAAAAGTTAAATTATCTTCCCCTCTTAAAAAACTTGACCTCTTTATAGATCAAGATAAAATTATTAGAATTGGAGGTAGACTTTCAAATGCAAATCTTCCGTATGAAGCTCAGCATCCCGCTCTTTTACCTAAACATGACCACGTTACTCATCTTATTATAGACTATTTTCACCGTGCTCATTGCCATACTGGTGCCAATCTTCTGAGCTCACTGTTGCGCCAGAAATATTGGATACTGTCCGCTAGAAGTGTCATTAGACACAGAGTACATTCATGTAACTTTTGTTTTAAAAATTCCCCTTCATTTCTCAGCCCAAAAATGGCTGATTTACCCTCTTGCCGCGTTCAGGAGACCAAAGCGTTTGTGCATACGGGTGTTGACTATGCTGGACCCATTAAAGTAACATTATGTAGACGCAGAGGTCAAAAGAGCCAAAAGGCATATATTTGTTTGTTTATATGCTTAGTAACCAAAGCTGTACACATCGAATTGGCAACTGATGTGTCATCAGATACTTTTATTTCCGCTTTTAAGCGATTCATTTCCCGTCGAGGACCTGTTTCTTTTCTTTACTCCGATAACGGAACTAACTTTGTCGGAGCTAAAGCTCAATTACAAGAACTACTTACCGATCAGTACCGCATTGAATGGAAAATGATTCCACCCCGCGCCCCACATTTCGGAGGATTGTGGGAATCTAATATAAAATCGATTAAAACTCATTTATACCGTGTTATCGGTTCGCAGCTCCTCACATATGAAGAGCTCCTCACTGTTCTTACCCAAATTGAAACAGTCTTAAATTCTAGACCGCTTTGCATTTTATCTGAGGATCCCTACCCGGAGCCTCTTACTCCCGCTCACTTTATAATGGCTTCACCATTGACTTCATTGCCGCTTCAGAATGTGTCCGAGGAAACCATATCTTTACGTTGTCGGAAACAATTATTAGATCAGATGGTGTGTAGCTATTGGAAAAGATGGCGTATAGAATATTTACATAATCTTCAAGTAAGACAGAAATGGCTCATTGATAAAAATAACATTAAGATTGGTACTGTGGTTCTTATACATCAAGATGATATTCCCCCTTTACGTTGGCCGTTGGGCATAATATCACAAGTTTATCCTGGCAAGGATGGAAATATCCGCGTCGCTTTAGAAAAAACTTCAAATGGATCATTCAAAAGACCCATTGTCAAGTTATGTCCATTACCCTCACAATAAAAATTAATCATACCGCATCTTATATTCAGTATTTTAGTAATTATTATAATCTGTAATTAGTTCTTATAATTAATTATTTTTTCTTTCTTTTGAGAACACTACGTATTCTCAAGGCGGCGGAGGATGTTTAGGCCAAAATACCTATAATAATATCTATAGTAAAACCTACTCATATTGAGTATCAATGACGAGCCTCTACTTCCCGATTCCTCTCCTTTTCCCACCTCATATGTGTAAGCGAGACAAGAGCTTCGGGAATATTCTACATACTTCGGCGACGCATCAAAAAACGTAAGGCGCGCGCCCCGCAACGCCGCAAAAAGGCAGTACGAGATCCGCTACCGAACGGGAAACATCAAACTTTGTGATTTATAAATAAACAGTACGAAAACCGCTGCCGACCGGGAGGCGTTGATTTGTAAATTGAACTCAGTGAAACTCAGTGACTTGTGATTTGATGTGAGATAGTGGTGATAGTTGCTGTGTGCAGTGGATTGCCATAGGAGTTCCTGGTAAGTCCTTACCTTTATCCTAGGAGGCTCCTCGTTTTCCATATTGATATTTGTACGCAAAAACCCACCACATACTGTATGTTTAATCGTATTTGTTTTTTACATTTGTTTCTAAATTATTTCTGATTTGATTTTACTTTGTTTTAAATTTGTTTTTCTTTTTTATATTTGGTTTGTTTTTGTTTTAATTTTAATTAATTTTTCATTTTTATATTTAGTTTGTGTTTCTGTTTTATTGATTGGCTTAACTTAAACACCAACAATATGCATTTTTTTTATTTGTGCATGCTGTGTAAACGTGTTTAGGGTTATAGTCTAGTTAAAATCTATATGTACTAATTTTAATGCTTGTAAATCGACTGTAGCCTGTTTCGTTTACCTTATCAAATAAAATAAAAAATAATAATTATTATTTATTTATCATAGTAGGTAATTACACACACAATAAAAAAAAACATGAAATATTAATTTTAAAGAAATGTGTCTTTTGGCTCTTTTATAACTTGTTGGTATTGAAATAGCCACCAAAAGTTATGAAAGTTCACCAAAAGTTCTATATTATAAGGTGTAATTGTGAATATTATGCAAAATAATAATTATTGCACTATTTAAAATAAATAAAAAGATATTACTAACAAATTCTGTTCAAAAACTAAATGTCATTTTTAAGATTGTTTTTATTCTATTAGTAATTTTAAGTCATTCTAATAAACACTTTAATCTTAACATATGATTCAGTCACTTACCTATTTATTAGAGGCGGATTATTTTTTAGTAATAGCAATCTCATAAATAAAAAAAATAAATAATTATGGTCTATCAAAAACAACATCGGAACAAGCTCTTTCAAGGCTATTTACCCGGCTGTTTTATAACTTATTCTTTAAAAAAAATTAAATTTCGAAATAACAACAATATCAAAACATTTGCAGCTCAGTTTTTACGCAGCTACAAGGCCAAATATATGCACAAACTCAGTCCACAATCCATATATCTATATTTGTTTACAGTAAAATACCAAAAAACAACTGAAACGCAGCAAAATACCTTTTTAGTGCCAAAAACTTTCACTCGATGTACCGGCGTCCGTTGATTTAAGCGAACTGTCAAATGTTTGTGGGTGACGGGAAATCAGTTTTGATAATATCGCTAACCAAATTCGTTCCTAAACTACCGAAATAATGAAAGTGGCTCTTTCAAAACGTGGCTCCATCATGCCACTTCTCCCTTATCTAGTTGTAGCCTGTTAATTTAGGCTTCACGTAGCTTTAGTCATGATTAAATAGGATACACCTAAGTGCGATCCGCTACACCTAGTTCTAACCAGCTAAAATCTTGGTGTAGCTCCACTTAAGCTTTTAGACGTACAGTAGTACTCAACTGATATGGCTTACCGATGTACCTGTGCAGAAGATACTTTTTGTACATTTTCAAAGCGCGGGAAACCGCTATTGGTCGGCAGCTGCCACCATGTTAGGGCGCGCCGCGCGGAGGGGCGTGACTTGCGAGTGAGACGGAACTAACAGCTGCAGTGTATTATGAACCTTATAGTAGTAATCTAAGGTTGATTCAGTTTTAAGCATTCTTTCGTTAATCTTCACCCATACTTTCTTTTCTGTGCGAACGAAGATTCACGCACGACGCGCCTTATCAGTTGGGTAATACTGTAAAGTACCTTAGTTTTATATGTCATACAAAATGTTTCACCTAAATCGTTACACCAATATAAAGCTTGTAAAAGTTACATTACTTTTTAGCCCTTTAATGTAAAAAATTACCTGTGACAAAATCGAAACTAACATTTATAACAACGTTTACGATTAGGTGTAGACATCCATCGTGTCTACGAGCACCGAGTAATATATCATTTAAGGGAGCTTGATACAGAGACTAGGATTCGCAATTACTTCGAAGACAAAGCAAATATTACAATAAAGATGGATAGAGTTATTATGTTAAGGCGCTGTCAGCTCCTAAAATTAAAAGAGTTTTGTCCCCTTCACCTCCTCACGCTACACACGCCGCTCGTCGCCCCGCGCCGTCCGCGTCGCAGGTCGCGTGCGAAGTTCTTAGACTAGACTCGCGCATTACGGCATGCGACATGACGGTACAACAATCACGACCTATATTGTACTGTAATTATTTTGTAAATATTGTATGCATATATTGAGTTTAATTATACATTATTTTAATAGTAATTTCTACAAGAGAAAATTTATAATATTAGTAAGTAGGTACCTACTTCGTAAAAATATTTTGCGCATTAAAATACCTACTCAAAACTAATAATTGAAAACTGTTTTACAAAAATCTTAAACCGACTTCAAAGTACACTAAAAAGTAATCAAATCCTGACTTGATGACAAATTTTCCAAATCGGTTAATAAATGAGTTATGAGGTAAAAAACATAAAAAAACATGCAACAGAATTGAGAACCTCTTCCATTTTTTAAGTCGGTTAAAAACAATAGGCTACACATACATTTTATTTCTTGTAACATTTCTTTAAATATTTTGACACAAGTATTAAATATGAAAGGAGACTGTTCAAATCTGTATGGGTGGTGGTCTATGAACCAATACCGATACTGATGTGGTATTTTTAGGGTCAAAAGGCTCTACTATGTAATTAGTGTCAGTAGTGCTAGATACATTTCTTAACAAAATGTATGGGAAGCGTTTCATGGAAAGTTACATGGATGTCTATGTCCTAAAACGTCAAATTACTCATTGCATAAAAAGATGTTTGACATCTTCAATAGCCATGAAATATTACTCATGAACTTTAGGTACGCATTCTGTGGTGCTTTATAGCTATATTGATTTATTATGTACTATAATATACTACAAGTATTCACTTTACTGACATGATCAGCATAAAAAATGTACAGGAGATTCTGTAATATTTTTGCGGGTATAATATTTTTTTCAACACTCGCTCGTAAAAGACATTTATTGCAAAATACTAGTCTGTTTTTTCCTCGCAAGTGTGTTGAAAAACGTCGTATGACACTTGTGTGTATTGATTTATTACACTCTCGGCTCACTTAATACTGCCTCGAGTGTTAATAACCAACCTTGCACACATGTATCATAATGTACTATTACTGAATTTCAGAAATTATGCAGAAGTTTAGTAGTTTATATTGAGGGTAATTAAAACGATTTCGCTTTCAAATTCGGGAAAAATATAAAGTGAAAAATAAAACGTATTTCAATAATAAAAAAAAATATAGAACAACAGCAACTTTTACCATACGTAAGGTAACCTGTATACTATATCTGTGTAGGTCAAAACTCTGAAAAATGTAACTGTCGACAAACAAGCCTAGGAATTATATTGTTTTTGAATAACTATAATCCACTGAATTTTCTTCTGGACTGTACTGGCAGTGGGAGAACCAGCGGTTTAGTACTGCTGTACGGTGGTGCAGGCGAGGCATGTTGTTGCGGATGTCAGGGAGACCCGGTGAAACAGCTGCCTACTGGCTGCCCGCAGGTTGTAGGGGTCCCGAACCCAGGGATCACTTAATCTCCGCCCTGGGCGGCTGACCTGCCACCTCGCGTAAAATCCCTGGTATAGTTGGTCGTGCCGGGGAAGGAGACCGGAGTGGACTCGTCCGATTGTATCAGGGGGGACCGGGGGCCTTTCCGACTGCCGCACCAACAAACCGCATCACCTGTCCAGCACTCTAGCAGAATAACACTGCACTTTCTCCTTCTCGCTGCTGGCACATCGACTGCTCTCGATCTCTACAACTCTTTTTCAAAATTATGCCAAAATGAAAAACAAAAAAGAGATATTCAGCAGCGGCCTTCCAGTCCACATTTAAAATGGAGTTTTGCAACATCAGGGGAATTCATGCGAACATCAATGCAGTCCACCAACATCTGGAGACTGCACAGCCGACTCAGCTTTTTCTCACGGAGACGCAAATATCCTACCCTGATGATACATCGTATCTACACTACCCCGGGTACAAACTGGATCACAACTTTGTGCGCCGTGCCGGGGTTTGTATGTACGTCAGGGAGGATATTTGCTGTCGCCGTCTCCATGGCCTGGAAGACCTGTCGATTTTGTAAGCGCGCATAGATCACGGAGGCCAGTTTACTGGTCCCAGAGCGGTGACGTGACAAAACGGTTATTTGAACACCTGCAATTGAGGACTGACAAAGTACTGGAGCAGTACCCCTCCGCGGAGTTAGTGATACTAGGAGACTTCAACGCTCACCATGTTGAGTGGCTTCGTTCTCGATCCACTGACTTCGCGGGGAGAACTGCTCACGACTTTGCCCTGGCCTATGGCTTCTCACAACTGGTTCTTTCTCCTACGAAAATCCCAGATATTGAGAGCCATACTAGCACATTACTGGACCTTCTGCTGACTACGCGACCGGACAACTATGCAGTGACAGTGGATGCACCACTTGGCTCATGAGACCACTGCCTCGTCTGGACGCAAGTGCAATACGTTCGACCTGACTCGTCCCGGCCTCCCGGATGGCGACGTGTATGGCACTACAAGTCGGTAGATTGCGAGATTTCTACGCATCGTACCCGTGGAGACAGCTTTGCTTCGCATCAGAAAATCCTGACACCTGTGCAGCTGCCGTTGCTGAGGCGATACTGGTGGAAATGGAATGTTATATCCCAAACCCGCTAGTGATTGCAGGGGTGAAGAAACGACCGTGTGTTAATCGGCCCTGCAAAGATGCTAGACAAAATAAGCAGACCTTGTATGAGGCTTGAAACACGGCCCGAACTAATCAGGATCATAACATCTCTGATGCGAAAAGCAAATTTAACGCTGCCTCGAGGTTTAGTAAGCGTATGATTGACAGAGCTAATTTGATTTCGTTGGCAGGTTTGGTGAGAGGCTGACTAGCCTTCCCTGTGGAAGTCGCGCTTTCTGGTCTCTTGCCAAAGCTGCTGAAGGAAACATCTACTATGTCACTACAGTATGCAAGATTAATTTTCTTTTTTTGTTCGATTTCTGAAATTTCTAGTGCCCTTACCTAACTTGGCCCCATAGAGCCTTTTAATCCTTGTCGAAGACAGGATCAATTAAGCCGTTCAATTTCAAATTTTTCGCCGTTTTTTCGCTGTTTGTAAATTTTCAGAATCTGTATATTGCAATTATTCAAAAAACAAAAATAACTGTAAAGAGAAAAACAAGCTCTTTAATCTTTTATGTTATTTTTTATTTTACGAAGTCGGGTTTTTGTTTCTTTTAAAAATGTAATTTATTTCAAACTATTTGGTATTTTTAATGAATGAGTTGTATGTATTAGTAAGTTTATGTGCGGTACGGTAAAGTAAGGCTAACAACCATGACAAACTCTGTGAGTTACGTACAGTAACCGCCCATGTAAGTAGGTACCTACTGTCCTTGCAATAAACATGGTTTTTTGCTGTTTACGTCAAAATGGTACCACAAAAGTATTACAATATATGCATATATGGAATGAGCTGTTCACAAACTTTCATTTGATGCCCATATTGTTATAATAACGAAATTTTTGGTTTTAATACCCCCCCCCCCCTCTTTTTTATTCCTAGATGTCATATAAAAATAATATATCCTATGACACTTCCACAGTTAAGACGAATCTAACGACACCTCATATGCTTAAATCCATCAACCCGTTTAGGCTGTAGAGCGTGCCAAAGAAATAGACATACATCCATACATACATACATACACTCGAAAAAATAAAACCCTCATTGCAACAGTCATCTAAGACCATATTCGCGTGGCTTCAACCCGTAAGGTGCCCTTATGCTGACCGGTCTAAAATATCCATCCTGTATATCTCAAAACTGCCGGGTCAGATTTTGATGCCCCTTAACCTTGCCTATAGTTGAGGTATCCCCACAGAAATACCACAACAGTATCGCTACTGGTTCATAGAGCACTTCCCATACAAATTTGAACAGTCTCCTTTCAAGTCACAAAAGCTAGCAAATTATAAAAAAATAGTTTACTACCTTCTTCCCTGCGGTTTTACCCGCGATGCCGAGGAATCTTATATTTTCCGGGGATAAAAAATATATTAAACTAGCTGCCCGGCGCGACTTCATTTGCGTGGTGTCCTACCCTTAGATGTTATACTTACTTATGCTTAGATACGAAGTACGATGATTAAACTATAGTACCTGGGTGATCGAGCTTTGCTCGTTTTTTTTTGGTAAATCATAATTTTTTCTCACAAAAGAAGGAACTTGAAAAAAAAAGAAAAAAAATTATAGTTCGCTGGTCTCGAACCGGGGTCATCTGATTCGGGGCTGCACATTCCCAACTGAGCTGTTATAAGCTTGAGAGTAGTGGCGAAATTTACCTTCATATTCTAATGATATTGCAGCAGTTTTTAATTGCCTGAAAACACGGATAAAACTACGTTTTCTAAAAATGAAACCTAGCTAGATCGATTTATTGCCCCCGCATACAAAATTTCATGAAGATCGTTGCAGCCGTTTCCGAGATTCAGATTATATACGGGGTGGATATGACAATAAATGAAACCACGTAAAGTATTCATAAATACGATCAACTGTTACTATGGGACCAACTTCGAAATAGAAAAAAAAAGCTTTTCATCTTTTCATAAAAAAAGTAAATCGGCAAAAATGTATGAAAAGCTGTAAAAAAAAATGCGATTACGAAGTTGGTCCCATAATAAAATATCTCCCATTATTTTCGAGTAGGTACCTAGATTTTTCATAAATTGCACTGATATAAAACGAGGAGGAGGCACCGCGGAGAGAAGCGACGCAGGTCCGTCCTCCGTTACGTTCTGATGAACACTGGCGCGGTGCGGGCGGTGTTGAAATCAAGCAAGCGCATCTCGTAAAAAACGTATAAAAATTCGTAAAAATTGAATATTTACTATTAGTTAAATATTATACCGACAGTCTACGTGGTTTAGAATTTAGAATTTTTTGGTAAATTTTAAAATGTTAAGCACAATTGAAAATGCAGAGAAAAACTGCTTTAAAAGGTGAAAAAAGCGGTATGTTTGAATTTTTTTCTATGTAACTAAGTATATATAAATATGTTTTGGATACCGACAAGCCCTGCAAGAAGGTCTTGAGAATGTGATATTATTTTTTCTAAGTTTAAATAAGTCTCTGTATAAGAGATATACTGCTTTGAAAATCCTGCTTTTACCAGATTTAGGAATTAACGGCGCCTTAAGGTATCCTTGAGAACGTATTTGATTTTCAATGTAGTATGTTAATATCTCAAACCGAAATATTATAGTATATATAATATAGAGTATATACCATGGGAACATTAACCATATTAAAGACGAGTCTAACTGAGAACGAATACATACGAGTTTTTTTTGTCTTCTGTTATTCATACTTGAATTCACAAAATAGTAAAAAGCTAACGACGACGTACTAACAGTATTCGTCTACATCTACACTAATAATAAAGAGAGGATTTTTGTATTTTTGTTTGTAATGAATAAACTCAATAACTACTGGCCTAAAAATAATTAATTTAATTTTCTGCACTATAATATTGTTGTAATTAAATGATATTCACAACCCGTTGATGTTTTTTATGACTATATTCATGTCATTAAAACAAAACCAATCACGTTGGTAACAATAAATATCATAAACAACAAAATAGCCTCATTTTGAGGATGTTTATTACGCATAATAAGCAAATATTCCTGAAATAAACATGAGGTTTTATTAAAACATATGAGGATTGCGGCAAAGGGTTACTATCATTATGCCACGTAATGTTTGTGGGGGTGTATAATTTATATAGTTCAGCAATAAAATCTCAGTTAGTATCTAACATTTGTATTTTATTAGGTTACGCCTTTACACAGTACCGCATCGCTGTAATGTGTCCCTGGGCAATAAAGCGAACCTCTGTGGGTCAGGAACTGATCTAATGCTGATACCACGTTATCTGGACTCCTATATATTAATAGAACTTTTATGTGTACGTAATTCTTCCAATAATCTTGAAAATATTATTATGGTCAGTACGCAGGGAAATATTCTCACATATGCAAAGTCTCATGTTTTCTCTCTCTGTAGCTTAAGGCCACTCAAAATCACAGCAGCATCCATCGGCGTTATCCAAAGCTGGACACCGTAAAACGCATAGATTTTTGTCGCACAGTTAGGCGTATTGGTATAGACATATTACATGCGAAAAAATCTATTGTATTGTCAAATGTTCAAAGAAAAGACTCATTCAAAAATATTTCATAAAAATAGAAATGTAATTATGATAAAAGAAAATTGAGCCAAAATTTTTTTTGTCGCGTTTCTTCTAAAAATTTTGAGCGGTATCTATCTTATTATATGTAATGATAATAAAGGAAGTTCAACCAACTAAAGAATTACCTAAAAAATATTCCACTAAGCCGTGCATTTATTTTTTAATTTAATTAAAACTGCAAAATTTCTTCTATTTTGGTGTTCATTCAATCCAACTAACATCGAATGCGTCGCTGTTTTCGACCTTATTTGTTAGCACGATGCCTTACGATCAATTACCTAAAAAATGCTTCATATAGCGCCTTAAAGAGTCTCCACAAACTTCCTACATTCATTCACAAAAATAAAACTATAATACTGTAATAAATCAAGTGATACAGGCCCTGTGCGATCAACTCGCATTAGCGTTCGGGTTTCACCGAGCTTGGAGCACTTCGGAAGCACGTTGTATATGACTTAGATTAAGGATATGCGGTATATGAGCAGTATAATCTCCTAATTATGTTACTTTTTAATATAAGCTTCATTTGGCAGGCAGACGTGCCAGGCGTTTATCAGCGTGACACGTTGTAACGCTCTTTATTACACACAAAATTCGCACTCTCTCTTTATTACCACCATTTATATCCCTCACTTCGAGTACTAAAGAAATTATTATTTTATTTTATTTGCGATATTAATTCTTTAAACTACGGTCGGAGAATTTATGTAGTACAAAGATCAAGGCGCATTATTCTTCCAAATACTTTAAGCTACGCTAATTACCTCATTATAATAATAGCCACAGTGAAAACGTCTTTGTCTGCTTGGAACACTAATTTGACCCTTTTTTACTTTTCTAATAAATTTTCTTTACAAAAGGATTGAAAAATTATGTAAATGAATCTTGAGAAATATTTTATATAGCACTGAAATAAGCTTCAGGCGAAACCAAATCAAAACATTTATAAATCGTTATTTATCTACTTGCTACGTATGTGCTACGAACGCCTACGACAGCTACAGCAGCGGTTAACGTCCATTAGTCGTTTAATTGCTTTTAATGGAAATATTTCAGTGAGATAAAAGCAAATACCACAGTATTTTCTTTTTTTTTTCAGTATTCGATGCGTCAGGCCAGTACAGCCCTAACGTGTTGTTCGGGAACGAGTACTGGCTGGGGTCGCTGAACGCTTGCCACGACCTGCAATTGACGCAATACTATGCGCACACGCCGCCCTTCGCCACCACATTCTACGTGGCCAAGATCAACCTCACCATAGACAACGATCATCTGCCTCAAGTAATCACCTCTATATTGTTACCCTCTCTCACAAAAGCCCCGAACAATTCGCAACGGCATTGTATGTGGATTTAATCTACCCCTATGTGAGGGACTTTTCATATAACTTTTACTACCTTGCGGTTGAAGTTGTTGGCATGGAAGTTTCTAGTGATAAACTTTACCGAGTTTCTTGATTAGCCGTACGTCGAATAATGTGGCCATTATTTAGATAAAATGTGAAATATTGTCATAAATAATGGTATAATAATGGCTATGGATAAAGCTCGTTACACCTGCTGAAAAAAGTAGAGAAAAGAAAGGTACCTATGTGATAAATATCACATAACTGTGTCGAAAGTAAGTCTTGTGTTCTAACATGTTTTTTTTAAATGTTAAATGGGCTTGCGTTTGACCTTCGACTGACCCCATGAGGAACTCCTCATGGGGTCAGTCGAAGGTCAAACGCAAGGTCAATGACGAGGCCGAGGATGTAGCACGCTTACTCAGAAAAAGCCTATTCACTCTGGCCTTGAATATATCTAGGTTATAGGTGTCGGGAAACACAGATCCCGACATTTTTTAACTATTCTAGATTTTAGTACCAAACCGAGGAAAAAGTTGATATCTCTATACCAATATTATAAAGATGTACAGTTTGTAAGCTGCATGTAGGAGGTAATCTCCGGTGTCACTAATAGGGAGCTACATCATTCTCGGGTGCTTTATTTATACTTTTCATCACAGGAATGGTAAAATCGCGGTGGAAAGCTAATTCTAGTTAAATATTCAATATTTATTTGAAACCCAAATTCTCTTTTCAAAATACTTTTTGCGGATCGCATATGAAACCAGAGAACTGATATGTGTGTGCTCGATTTAGTTAGATTGATGAACTGATTGGGTAGTTTACCAAATCGCGTGTTTCTATATCGATATTCAGACTTCTATTGAAATGAGCCCGTCGATCGTTGTATGAAGATTTTACTAACTGTATTTTCAATAGAATTGCATCTTCTGATCAAAAAGGCTGCTACTGGCCTATCTAGGTCTGCATAAGTATAATCACATATTTGTCCACCCAAGCATGCCCGATAAGAAGGTGCAAAGGTGGCCTCTTGGCCGGTATTTATTTTAATTTTAATTTACCCTTATTCAGACTTGAGTATCAGTAGTTGTGAATGTGAAATGAAATGAAATAATTTATTCATTCAAATAGGCCTTCACAGGCACTTATGAATCATCATCATCATATCAGCCCATGGATGTCCACTGCTGAACATAGGCCTCCCCCATTGATTTCCACTTCGAACGGTTCTGGGCCGCTTGCATCCAGCGGCGCCCAGCGACTCTGACCAGGTCGTCGCTCCACCTGGTGGAAGGTCGTCCCGCTCGGCGCTTTCCAATACGTGGTCGCCACTCGAGAACCTTTCTTCCCCATCGGTTATCGGCTCTTCGAGCGATGTGGCCTGCCCATTGCCACTTCAGCTTACTAACTCTACGAGCTATGTCCGTCGTTTTCGTTCTCCTACGAATGTCCTCATTACGGACCCTGTCACGTAGAGAAATTCCGAGCATAGCTCGTTCCATAGCTCGCTGAGTGACTCTAAGCTTATTTATGCGGCCAGCAGTAAAAGACCACGTCTCTGTCCCGTATGTCATCACTGGTAACACGCACTGATTGAAGACCTTTGTCTTCAGACTCTGAGGTATTCGGGACGTGAAGATATGCCGTAGCTTCCCGAACGCTGCCCAGCCGAGTTGGATTCTTCGATTGACCTCTTTGTCAAAGTTGGACCTACCTAGTTGGACAATTTGTCCTAGGTAGACATACTCGTCTACAACTTCGAGAACAGTGCTCCCAACAATCACCGGCATTGGCGGAATATGAACATTAGACATAATTTTTGTCTTGTCCATATTCATTTTGAGGCCTACCTGTTGGGAAACTCTGTTGAGGTCATTACATGCTGATGCATGCATGATGTTCAAAGCTTCCAGCGATTCCGCCATTATGACTATATCGTCGGCAAATCGAAGGTGAGTGATGTGTTCGCCATTGATGTTAATGCCATATCCTTTCCAGTCCAAGAGCTTGAATACATCCTCCATTACAGTGGTGAAGAGTTTCGGGGAAATTACGTCACCCTGTCTTACACCCTTCTGCAAATGGATTGGTACCGTACTCTCGTCCTGGACTCGGATTGACATGGTGGCTTTACTGTACAAACATTTCAACACTTCGATATAGCGATAGTCAATTTGGCATCGCTGTAGACTCTGTAACACCGCCCATGTTTCGACTGAATCGAAGGCTTTCTCAAAGTCCACATACGCCAGGCATAATGGCCGATTATACTCCTCAGTCTTCTGTATAATCTGGCGGAGTGTATGTATGTGGTCTATGGTACTAAAGCCTTTACGGAAACCGGCTTGTTCGGGAGGCTGGAATTCGTCAAACCTACGTGCGAGACGATTCGTAATGACCCTCGAAAACAGCTTATAAACGTGGCTTAGGAGGGAGATCGGGCGGTAATTCTTCAATAGGGCCTTATCGCCTTTCTTGAAGAAGAGCACCACCACGCTTCCACTCCACACTTTTGGCGTTGTACCTTCGTGTATGACGGAATTAAATAGCTTCTGAAGGACTACAAGTACCGGTTTACCACCCGCTTTCAGAAGCTCTGTTGTAATTCCATCTTCACCCGCCGCCTTGTTGTTTTTAAGCTGTTTCAGAGCCATTCTAATCTCGTACAGGCTGACGTCCGGGATATCTTCGGTGTAATGTCGGGTCAACTTTGCTCTTGCGTCACTGACCGATAATGTATCTGGTTTCCGTGACGAGGTGTACAGCTGTCCATAGAACTTCTCGATCTCTCTCAAGATCTCTGGCTTTGACGTAATGATGTTGCCGGTGTCGGTCTTCAGCTTGGTCAGTTGGCTTTGACCAATAGACAAATCTCTTGCGAACACTTTAGAACCTTTGTTCTGTTTTATTGCCTCTTCAATACATGACGTGTTAAAGAGTCGTATATCATGTCGCATTGCGTTTGAGATCTGCCTATTTAGCTGCCGATATTCGGCTGTATCAGCTGAAGACTGCAACTTCATTTCACGTCGTCGCTTCATGAGATTGAGAGTCTCTTCCGAGAGTTTTTGGGTTCTATTCGTGCGATGGGTCTTAAAGAACTTCGATCCTACCGCATGGACAGTTTCCACGAGCCTGTTGTTCGTATTGTCCACCGTCACGCAATCATCCAGGCATTGGAAGCGATTGTGAAGTTCGAGCTGAAAGCTTTCAGGGTCTTGGATATATGCAGATTGGGGTCGGAGCGTAGACTTTACCAGACGACATCTTTCCACCTGGATCTTCAGGTTCAGTGTGCCTCTTACTAACCGGTGATCGCTGCCGGTCTTAACCCTGTTGATCACAGAAACATCACTGAAGATTTGCCGCTTTGTCGTCAAGATAAAGTCTATCTCGTTTTTGGTGGATCCATCGGGCA
>OX596248.1:6821750-6994282 GCA_951394255.1 Polyploca ridens
CTGTCTACGCAATATTAATTAATAATATGAAACTTGTAAGCTCGATATGCTAATACTGTGAAGGAAGCCATGATACGCGCGCACATAATACGGTAGCTATAAGTCTAACAGAATACATAATGTTGCATGTAATGTTTATAGTAGGCTTACTAGGATCAAGCAAATCAAAGAACAAAATAATATGAGCTGGTAATAATTTAGATTTCATTGATCCTAACGAAATAAGTCTTAACTCTTAGAGCATGTCAGAAAGTTGTAAAAAATATGCAATCCATCCATCCCAATTTGTAAATTGGCTAAAAGTAGATAAACATACTTTTATAAAGCGATTCTTTTACATGTTGCACACAGTATGGTAACACACATACACACACACCTACGCTTCGCATCCTATAATAATCATACTGTTTCAAAATGATTAATAGCTTTAGGAACATCATTAATAATACAATATTGAACGTACGTACGGATAAAATTGAAAAAAGTATTATTCATGAAGCTATTCTTTAGTTACAACACTAATTTATTAAAAGAGGAAAAATATGACTTAATAGAAGTCTTTGTGGTTTTTATAAAAGAGGCAGTTAATTTAATTTTAAAGATGGTGCCTGCCTACTTTCTTATTCTTCGTTATAATTAAATTGTTTTCAAAATAATTTACTGAGTAAATTACTTTATTGATTGACCGCAATAGATTTTACGCGCTTAAAAAACGGCATGCAAATTTATTAATAGTTGAATGTCGACTATACATAAATAGGTGTGATAGATAATCATACAATATGTCAAAAGTCTGGCTTATAATCTATGCTTTTACCAGATTTGTTGAGTTGGAACGCTATTAATACTATAACAACCCTTAAACATTTGAACTTAAAACTTATTAAATAATAACATAGTAATAAAAATATATCTATTGCAAACATCAATTCAGACATGTTAAAATGAAAAGCAAAACTTTAGTAGGTAACGTGAAAGCAGCTCGTAGTCTCAAACACTTTCAGTGAATAGAGTGTCTACCAAGTTCAGTGTTAGCCGACGTGATTTATGATGACCATGACCATGCATAACTCGGCACTTCATCAACGTGCCTAACATGGCTAGTTCCAGCTATTAAATTTCTAACTAACGAACATACCTACTGATGAATTACCTGTCCAATTTATAATTACTCATTTGTAGGTCACTAGAATTTATACTGAATAATTTGTGCAGATGTGACTATACATTATCGCATAAGTTTACAAATAATTTAAAGTTACTCAAGCTGGCACAAGAAAGTAACTATCTAGTCAAGTATATAGAAAAAGTCTCTACTAATTTCTCATTTGTAGGTCACTAGAATTTATACTGAATAATTTGTTTGTGCAAATGTGATTATTAATTATCGCAAAAGCTTAGATACAAATAAATTTGAAAGTTACTCAGGGTGGCACAAGAAAGTACCTACCTAGTCTAGTATATAGAAAAAATCTCTACTCATCAAGATATTCACCTTTTAAGGTAGGGAACGCGAAATAAAAATCATCGTCATTTACCGAATGTAATTTAATTTTCGTAATTGCCAACATTTTTATTCCTTTTGGTTATTTCTTTTTCCAGAACCTACTCTTTGTTTTACCCTTTAAAAACTTATTTTTATCTTGTAATGATTAAATAGAGTAAACAAGAGACTACGATTCTTTTACGGATCTAAAGGATCCAAATTGAAGTTTACTGTCCATTTAAGTTTAATGTATGTTTAGTACCATTGTATACATTCTTAGTAAGAGCGAGCGTTGTCTACAAGAGCACATCCACTACTACTTATAAACACACTCAAAACTAATTAGCGAGGCCATTAAGCTTCGAGCGAGTACTTACAATTTAGTAACGTCCCTAATGTCTGGAGTCTGCAGACGCCTAGTGTCCTTTATACTTACAAGAATAATTGTATTATAAAGTCTAGGCCAAATCAATATTTTATTACTACCTTTCACCCGCGGTTTGCTTTCCCGGACATTCTATTTTCCGCGAATAAAAAGAATCCCATGTCCATCATAAATCCGTGATTTTGTCCCAAATATTCAAATTTTTACATTGATAATATTAGCAAGAAGTAAGATACGTATCTCGATTAAATTGTACTCCCGGGCGAATAAACTATTTCTCTCGTCAGTTTTTCATCTCGTGAAGTAACAAGTTTGTCTAGAGGTCTCCGTTTCAGAGGCATGTAGGAACGTAGGTCTCATTCTACACCCATTAATGTTAATTTAAAGTTTGCCCAGCTTGCAGCAGGCATGTTCATCTCACTCGCATTGTACCTATTTCATTCGTACATGCTTTGGCTAGGTAAGTACTATATAAGGTCCTAATAAATTAGTGAACTTCCTCTTGAGGGATGAATGTATAGGTCATTAGTAATCAAAAAATAATATTAGATCGGATTTCTTTTATTTAACAAACAAAATAGGTTACAGAGTATAATGTATTTTTCTTGTTGAGTAAAATACCTAATGTGTTGAGAAAACCTGGCCTTTATTGTTCAAAGATATTTTTAGAGGGCGGCATATTTCCAGTCGCCATTTTGTTCTTATTTTCAAAACCGTGTTCATACTTATAGGTTTGATTACGGCCATTGTTTGCTCCCGGAGGGTAAACTATTGTTGAAACTAATTGCGCAGACTGCAGCAAAAAACATAGAACGGAATTGGTACAAAATAAGAAATGCGAGTCGGCCTACTTTAGCTAAGTATATCTGAATACATTAAATTATGAGTGTAATTTTGTTTTTACCAGGACTGCAGTAATTGTGGTAGCTTTCCTGATGCTGAGTGCGTCGTTGTATGAGGGCTACCTGGAGCGACGGTATCGACTGGACATGGAGTCGCGGGACCTCGAGCTGGCCAACAACGACAACCAAAAACAACCTGTTGGTACATTCGTTTATAATCATTTTATTTATAAGTCTTCTGATAATCTTGTATTTGATCTATTGCTTACTATCAAACTCAAATAATATGAAGACGCAAACCGTAGATAATAACGGAAAGCGCATTACAAATTGAAAATAAAGTACCGAGGCTAATGTGCGTTATGCGAAGAATCGAAAAAATCACCGACCCGCCTAACTGGGCCAACGCTTCACCCAACTGAGCGCGCTATCGTTAAATTCACTGATTCATCAATCCGCCCAATTTTAGGATTCTCCACATCGACAAGGAATAATGGCCTTTATGTTATGAGTTCAATTGTTTAAATTATCGATCCTCTTTATTCAAATTCAAATGCAAATTCAAAAAGCATTTATTCAATTTAGGCCCTGATAAGACATTTGTGAACGTTAACAAAATGACTCTACACAGGTTTCAAATACAACTTGAACTGAGAAGACTCCGGCAAGAAACTCAGCAAGTCTTTTTTTTTTAATGAAGTATGCATTACAATTTACAAAATATAAGCAATAGCCTGCGAAGCGAACAATTCATTCAAATGCATTCTTGTCACCTACAAAATCAGAAACATTATAGTACCCTTTCTTGCATAGCTTCTGTTTTACTATCTTTTTAAATCTATGTATAGGTAGCTTTTGGATTTCTTTGGGTACTTTATTATAGAAACGTATACATTGCCCCTTGAATGAGTTTAGGACTTTGCTGAGCCGAGTTAAAGGTATCCATAGTTGTCTTATACTGTTTTGAATGGTTTTTTATATACCTCTAGGGAATGTTTAGTTGGAAATAACAGGTAATAGTGCAGGAGAATTAGATTATCTTGTAGTACTAATGGTTTTTGGCATATCGATAGAGTTTGTATGGATGTGATTATCTTAAATTCGCAACCAATTTGGAGGTACGGAAGATGGTGAAAAATTAGAAAAACTAGAAAAAATTAGAAAGAATTGATATTGAATAATTTCTAAACAAAAATGAGGTCCACAAAGGTAAAATTATCTTTTATTTTGAGCTAATTGTACTGGACTATAAGAGTGAAGTTTGCATCGCCCGTTAAGAAGTTGAGTGGCAGCAAATACGAACACACACAAACATTCGCATTTATAATATTAGGAGGATGTAAACACGGAACAAAGCATGTAAATCAAACGCAACTATCACCAATTTATTTCACTTCGTACACGTTCGTTTTCACGCCACATTCTTCCAGCATTCATGTAAATTTTTTGTGATACTATGGGACCTACATCAATCCGTAGATATTTTGATATCCCTATTGTATCTTTCGCTCGATTATGAAGGCTATTTCCGAAGTCATGCCACTTGAGCGTGACAGTGAGTGAGGCGGAGGGTGTTGATCAGACATTGATTTTCTGTACATGTATCATATTCATATAATAAGTCACATAAAGACAAATATGTTTATACACTAGTTATCCCCGCGGTTTCACCCGCGTATCCGGGTTAAAAAGTTGCCTAAAATACTCGGGGATAATGTAGCTTTTTTATTAGTACTTAACAGAATTTTTCGAATTCGACTGTAGGTTCCAGAGATTAGCGCGAACAATGAAACAAAAAATGTATGATGAAGATTCTCACATTTAATATCAATGTCAAGAAGGATAGATGGGCAAGATAAATAGTTTTATTGTGTGAAACCTGAATCTTTTATTTAAAATACTAATGAAAAATGGTCCAAATGGACCTAGTTTGTTTTCACATTAAATTCCTTTTTTAAAACATATTTGAATGTTGCTTTTCACTTCAAGAGGTCTCACAATGTTGCAATCTATTATAATTTAATGAACTCTTGACATTATTATTAAATATGAGAATCTTCCAGGTACCTAAGACGTGGTGTGAATTTTCTACAGCGAGGCGCAACTTTGACGCAAAAGTCCGTCTGGGCTAAACAGGTATTCTAAAGTTAGGTATTGAGTCTTCAAATGCCATTTTTAAATGTCCTTTTGTCCTACAAGCTGTTTTCCACAACAGTATAAAGAACATTATGTTAGACGCTCTTAGGTAGGTACGTAAAATTTAATTACAATAAAAATATACAATTGTGAAGTATTTATATAGAAAATTATACAACACGGATTACTGTTGCATATATGGTTATAAAAAGCATATGCTATTAAACAAATGATAATAAAGTAGTATTAAGTATACCCAATAACGTTATTATGTCATAATAATAGTCGGCAGTAGGTTAATATCCGCGTTAATGATTTTATATAACCACAAAGGATTACCAAACATCATTTGTTTGAAGGGCTTATGCAATTAAATTTTAAACAATGTGAATATTTAATAATATGTATCTAGGATGTTGTATTGTTTATTACTAATTGACCGTGATGTAATATTATTTGCAGCCTAATAGCAATGTGCCAGAAACCGATGAGAATGTATCGGACAATAGAGACAGAGACCTTCGCCGGGGCACTTGCGGTGAGTCAAAACACCATCACACTAAGAATATAGGGTGACTGGTTATTAGTAAACGATACTTAGACACATGATTGTACTCATGATAACAAACAACTTTCCCAAAGAAACAGGGAAACATAACTAACATAAATAAAAGCTAATGGTGTATTCATATTCTTGTACGGTACTAAATACATGTGCTAAGTAAATTAAAAGAAACATTTTTCCTTGGTAAAGTTGTTTGTTATCATCAGTACAATCATGTGTCTAAGTATCGTTTACTAATTACCAGTCACCCTATAGGTATATTAGTATCAGAAATATCCTAGTCTTCCTTTACTGAACAACTCACTCACATTCACATAGCATCATTGTTGTAAATGTTATAAATGTGAAGCAATTTCCGATTAGTTCCGCAAACTGCACTTGAGAGCCAGTTTACTAATAATATGTGTTTACAATCTTCATGCGACATGCTCACTTACCTTGCTGAGATTGTGCTCATACACAAGCTCGTAAATACAAAACGGTAAATTCTTTTAACAAGCCTCGTATGATAAAATAAAATAGCCAAATTTTTATCGTTCATATAAAACCAACAAATAAAGAAGGGTCACGCAGTGCAAAATTACAGCGAGCTTTTATTGGAGAGAATTGTAAAAGGTTATAGTAACTAACGATCTGTTTATACAGCCTGTAACACCGACCGGACGAAAGGGAACAAATTCGCAACTTCACAAATAAATTTCTCGGGAAAATGTTGCGTATTTCTAATGCTTTTCATGATATCGCTTTTAGATTTGGCTAAAGCAACAAGTTACAAAATTAAAGAAATAAAGATGCCTTACCTAAGGGTTAACTAGGGCAATTACCTGGTAATTGGTCATCATAATAATTTAGCATAAGATGAAACGTGTAACAATTTTGTACTGCTTTTATCAGCAACCGTTTCTGTTTGTTTAAATCTGTGGAAATCTTTAATTGGCTTCACAAAATGTTATACCTATATACTAACATTTTATTGTTCTTCTTTGTAATAAGCTGTAGATTTCCCTAATAAATAAATAAAATAAGAAAGAAGGATAGATTGGCGTCGATAAAGAAAACAGTTGTGTATCTAAATTGATAAAATGTTTTTTTTTTCTAAAACTTTAATTATGCAGATGGTGCCAAACTTAATGTGTTTTCTTGAGAACGCTTTCCTGCAACTTTTTTTTTTTTTTTTTTTTTACTGTTTATAGGCCTGTCTTTGACTGCAATTTCACCATGGTAAGTGATGATGCGGCCGAAGGTGGTAAGCACACAAAGCCTAGAAGGAACTGGCTCTCAAGTGCAGCTATCGGAACACACCGAAAGGTGCTTGGCGACAGATTTTCAACTTGAGGGTGGTAGCCAGCCAGGCGGGTACTACAAACTCTTGCTGTATACAGAGCAATGTACTTTGTTTCTCAAATAATTGAAAATCATGTCCATCAAACCTAAACGTATTCAAGCCTAGTTTGAGTCGTGAAATTTTCGATGATATTAGCACACCAATATACGTAAAACGAAAAATCAAACTTATTTCGATTTACAGTTACAATTTAAGACTAACAAGCAACGCCTTTGCCAATTTACTTGAAACTTTCGAATGAGTACCTACCTATCGACTTATAGAAAAAGTTATGGCGTAAATAGGCTATACTTGGAATCGATAAGTGAGGAAAATATGAATGAAATATTTTATCAGCAGCAGGCAGAATATGCCATTCAGAATCTTTACATGACAAAATACAAAGGTATTCTTCCGATATCAATATTCTATTTTAGACATAACATTGAATACCGGTAGAATTGAGGAGAATATCAAATGCACTACAGTGAAATAGAATCAGCAATGTTCACTCCCTCTCACTGTTTAAAGATTGAACAACTGCAAATATTCTCTTACATTTTCCCAATATCCATTTCAATGTTTTATTAAAGTGATGATTTCGTTTGAATTCACTTGAATTAAACATTTTAGCAGTGTATTTTGGCTGTATCTTCTACTCTTTTAGGCTTTATGTGCCACTTTCAGTAGGTACCATGTGGTCAATAACAGGCCCAGTAATATATGAATACCAACTATACATAATTACCTAATGATTAAGTTGGCTATACAGCTTTGTTCTCTAATCTTATGGCCATTCGTCTCAATTTAAGTTTGCTACTTAAGAAGGGTAGCGAAGCTGCGCTGCGGCTAACCCCTCGAGACAACCATACCATACTAATGACCGTCTGTTAGAATTTGGTACCTTAATGTCAGTTCGTTAGCTCAACGCATTATATGAACTTACGTATTATTCTAATTTTATTACGAATGTGCCATAACATTTATGACAAAAGCAAGAACCTTCCGTAATTCAATAAAAAATATCGCGAATTGTTTTTAGGGTCACTCAAAGGCCTTTTGTAAATATATATTTTTAGAGTTTGCATTCACAAAACTCGCCTTTTGTTTTGATAAATTCTTGTTTTAGAATTTGCTTTGTTACTTTTGAACATTTGAAATGATAATTTGTTTAGGAATTCCAAATAGTCCAAATTAAATGATTCACGTTATTTTACCAAGAACGTAATCTATTATTTATAATATCTATGGATATACAATTTCATGAGAGGTTGTTTTAGGTTTGTGGTCCGAGGTGCTACTGTCGTTCTCGATACTGTCGAATGGTCGGACTATTCTTAGCACAGACCGACCAAATGATGGTGCACTCACTTGCCTGCATGGAATGAGGTAAGCCACATTTATTTCATAATGTAGTAAACTAGCAAAAAAGCATACAGCCCGCTTGAGGTAAAGCGGTACGGTAAGTCATGCAATTTAAGTTCATAAATTAGCATTCATAAAATAAATTTATGATTACGGATTTAAAAAAATAAAGACGTAGGTATAGCACGACAATATCATAGAAATTTGATTTGGTCCATTGTAGCCGCGCCAGCCTGCGGGCAGCTATTGTCATTTTTTTTTTGACAAGCGAAAAGATAAAAGAAACGCAGGGCAGTCCTACCAAATCACGAACCGCGTCTGCGAAAGTAAATTGAGGCCTTTTGTAATAACACAATAAAGGCTTGTCAACTCTCTGAAGCATCTGTTTGTGTTATTGCATAGTACATCTATCTTACTAATAAATGCAATTGTTGGGTATTTTTACCACTCAGCTCCATAACGGGTGAGTTGGATGAAACTTGGCACATAAGACAGACCACTCACATAACATATAGGGTTATTTTTATCCCAGGAATACATAAGATCCCTCGGGTAAAACCGTGGGGTCCAGCTAGTTAAGTATATTCTCCGTTGCAAAACTATTAATTTCAAGTTAGATAAATTCGTTGATAACTATTAAGTTTCGATTCATGTATCAATATCATTAACTTAATAGTATAGATCAATTAACTATATATTTAAGTTAATACTATAGTTGTAGGTTTGATACTGAAATACCCGTTCATACGAACGTCCTTTATGACAGATTCGTAATAATAAACCTAACATATTTTCCAAAAGTGATATTATCTCACAAGTAAAAGTAGTTCCAGATTTTTGCTATTTGGCTACGGAACCCTAAAACTTATTCATGATAAATATTGATTATTACCGTTCAAATAATAATTATCGAGATGTATATGTATGAAAAAAGGTTCATCAATCCGAAATATAATACAAACTTGTGTACCGGCAGGTTCATGTCTGTAATATGGGTGATAATGGTACACACATATCTGACTATTTTCTACGTGGCGGACAACAAAACAATGAGAGTCATCACGGAGAGGAACTTCTTCTATCAATCAGTTGGTAATGCATCTTACTGCGTTGACACATTCTTCGTTATAAGGTTTGTAATAACTCGGTACCTTCTACATAAAGTCATTTAATTTTTAAAAGTGGAATTAATTGTATTGTTATAAGCAAATAGGTTCTACAGCATCTATATACCTCTCATATTATAGGTACATAAAGTAACCCAAAGTTCATAGCACAAAAGAATGACTTATGTTTGGTAATAAGACTGGCTCTAAATCAAATTAATGTACCTACTAGTTTCACTTACCGTGCTATTTTTAAAGTAGAAATATTATCATCTAAATTCACGGTACTCGCATTGTCCTCTTTACTGCTATGGAAATGGATATACATTTTTGAGCTGAAAATGTAACTTAAACACAATATTTATTTAAGAAAGAAGAATTAAAACAATAGCAACTTTTTGTTGTACAAATTCTGTTGTTTATCTTCATCACAGCTAAACCAAACATTAAAATTATTTGTGTATATAAAATGGCAAAACTTTATTACAGCGGGATACTCGTAACGATACTCTTCCTAAGAACAGAAGACAAGAAAGCGGCCAGAAGATCTGAACATCAAAATAAACAGGACATAAACAAGAATCTCAATGGCTTTGCAAACTCCGCGTTGTCAATATCGGTCATAAGCCAACAATCCTTTAAGGAGGACTTGCTCGACAAGCCGAA
Organism: Polyploca ridens; assembly: GCA_951394255.1. Taxonomy (NCBI): domain Eukaryota; kingdom Metazoa; phylum Arthropoda; class Insecta; order Lepidoptera; family Drepanidae; genus Polyploca; species Polyploca ridens. Next base: position 6,831,626 of record OX596248.1, read on the forward strand.
GACTAATGTGTACTCAAAAGGAGAAGTTTTTGGGATGATAAAGTCTTTTTTCGTTTTGTTTTCTTATCGTGTGGTGAGGCTGACGCCTGCATACGCGTTTGTAATTGGTTTAAATGAGCTAGCTCTCAGATATACCCACGATAACTCAGTGTTTGAGCCGGCCATCTTTGATCACATCACGTGTGATCGCTTCTGGTGGCGGAACCTGCTCTACATCAACAACTTGTACCCGCAGAGAGAGATGTGCATGGTGTGGTCCTGGTATATGGCGAATGACACACAATTTTACGTTGTGGGAATAATACTTCTGTTAATATCTGTCAAGTAAGTTAAAAAGTTTAAAATTGAACGCCGATTAACGTTATTCAATACTGTGAATAATACATTAGTCATAGTTCCGTTCAAGATTACGCAATATCATAGCAGTGATCAAAGATTATTGTGCAACAAATTCTTGTTATTGTGACATTTTGATAGACTTTAAAAAAATATAAATAACAATCATATAATATTATATCTAATTTATTTCAACAGACACCCAAAATTCGCAATGGCTTTACTTGGTTTGGTGCTGAGCAGTTCCTGGGCGACAACCATTTACATATCAGTTTGGCACCAGTACAAAGCAAGGATTCAAGAGCCCTTTGAAATGTTCGACCCACTTTACGATAAGCCGTGGTCCAGGATCGGCCCTTACTTAGTTGGTAAGCGGATAATGATACTGTAATATGAAAGATGTCAAGATTCCGAGGGCTGGGAGTCTAAAACAATTATATTAAACCTCCACAAATTGATTCCGGAAAATTTCATTATGGAAAGGTACCTATTCCATTTCAGAAAATAATTACCGGTAATGAAAACCGGGAAAATAAATTGGAAACTCAGCGTGTAGACTTAATATTACTAAAACGAAAAATAACATGAACGAAAAACATATCCAGTATGATAATCTAACGCAATATCATAGAGAGAGCGTTGTTTTCAAAAATGTAGTCCACGACTTGAATGCTGACCATCCTTTTGGCCAAAAATATCATAATAATATAATTGAATCTTCTGTAGAAACTAGTTTCGTTGTAATATTATAGAATATTTACGAAATGCTCGCGGCATTTCTTAGCAAGATCATTAAAATCGGAAATTGCCTCGGGTAGCGTAGCCCCTTGGAAACTTGGAAGTAATCCTTGAGATGTCGAACCTTTCGCTGTGATTTTTTTCGAACCCTAAAAGCAATGTGCTTGTAACGTTTCGGGTGCCTGTCTGAGGTCAGCGAGCCGCTCATAAAAGCGTTCCGCAAAAACCAAATGGAAGTCTGAACAATGCGATAACTTTATGCGTTTGTTACGTGTCGTCCCACTTCCATTTTATTTCTTGTCACGATTCAAAATATTTCCGTTTCTTCTATTCTACCACTTTGCATTTGAGAATTATTATGTACTCAAATATAGTAGTACTAGTATTATTTCTTCTACATTAAAACAGTCTATTTGGAAAATTGATGAAGATGATGCAAAGTTTTTATACACCTCGGATGTAAACAAAAATAAAAACTCTCACATAAAATTCCTGACAGAGACAGATCCTCGTCTCAGACGTTAAATTACTTCGGGAGGCACTCGTCTAGTAATAATCTATCTGAGTGCTTTTTACTTAAGGTCCAATATTCTCCAATATGTATCATCATCATGCTTGTCATACTGGCCTCAAGTGACACTTCTTTGAAAGTGGCTGCCGACCCCAATACAACTTAATATATAAAAACGAGTATTTACAGCAATGAAACTATTGATCGTAGTAATTTTAAGGATTGAATTTGAATTAAGTTATCTCTGTTCCCAGGGATGATCGTGGGTTGGTATTTGCACAAGACAAAGTGCCAGATAAGGATGTCTTACTGGGTGGTGACGCTGGGGTGGCCGAGCGCCCTCGCTATTATCGCTAGCCTTATCTTCAGCATGGCCAATGGGTACTTTGAAGTGTGGCCTACTGCGTTATACGTCAGTGTGGGACATACAGGTAATTATCTCATATCTAAAATAAGATAATTACGTTACAAGTAAGTAATAACAAATTACGAAGAGTGTTAAAACAATCTTCAATATTAATTTTCAATCTCATAATTGATTTGAGTAATTCCTATTTAAGTATGTATTAATATAAAATTCAATCAACTAAAATAATTATAATGGCGTAGATTCTCTGCAAAGTATACGTTCACGGGCCTAAAGGTGAACGCACACTTATTCGAGCCGAACGCGTCGAACGCATCGAACAAAACGAATTTTAGAATTCTGTTTATGAAATCTTATCTAGATTCGGACGATTCGATGCGGGCAAGTGTATGAGCTTTCATAAGATTTCATATACAGAATTCTAAAATTCGTTTCGTTCGATGCGTTCGGCTCCGATAAGTGTACGTTCACCTTAATTCTCACTTTTCCGACATTAATGTCGCATTAGACATTTGCCGAAAAACATGGCGGATATTTTAAAAACTCTATACATTTTGACAGAAGCCCGTTTTTCGCCAAATCTCCAATGCAAAAATGCGAGAATCGGGGGCCAGATTGGACACCATTATAAGAGAGTGAATAGATGATATATTGTGATTGTGTCAGCGTGGGGAGTGGCGGTGGCGTGGGTGTGCGTGTCGTGCTGCAGCGGGTACGGCGGGGTGGTGAACTCGGCGCTGTCGTACCGCGGGCTGCTGCCGCTCAGCCGGCTCACCTACTGCGCCTACCTCGTGCACCCCACCATCATGATGTACACCTCCTTCCTGCTCGACGGGCCTTATCACATGCAAAACTCTACTGTGGTACGTGTAAACCTCAACAGGTTTTTTTTAGTTTTTTTTTTTAATTTTTGCTACCGTCGGATTCGAAAAATTCGTCACTAATAGGAAGCCACATTATCCCTGAGTGTTATAGGCTATTTTCAATTCCGGGAACGCGGGTGAAACCGCGGGGGACAGCTAGTTACTAATATAGAGAAATTTAGGCCAAAATACTCGTGTTCCTGTTATTAGAAGCGTAGTTTCATACAACTACTAGCAGCGAAACCCGGCGATGCTCGGGTTAAAATACATCGCATGTTTAATGGTATTAAAAATATATAAGGATACATTTATTAACATATTATAGATTTCTATTTTCGATATTGAGAGACTTTCCAGAACATTCAAATAGTTTGTTGTTTTTTTTACTCGACTGCAATCACAATTGAACTGACGAAAAGTCACTGAATTTCGATTTATTCTCCGAAATTTCCAGTACCAGATCACTCTAGAATATTTAGATGTACATCACTTCGATTTGGTTTTTATAGATCAATAATAACACTCGTAAACATTATGGAACTTTCCAGACCAATGCAAAAATTCTCGATCATAATAAATTGCACTCATTTATGAATTTCCCAGATAATTCGGAAAATTTCTAGAACGTTCTCGAACATTCTAACTCGATAATAACAGTTTTGGGACATTTTGGAACTTTCTAGATGAAGCCAGAAATTTGTAGATTTTCTCAAACATTCTATATCGATTATAATAGTTTGTATTCATTCTAGAATTTTCTAGATCATTCCAGATATTTGTTGAACTTTCTAGAACACTCCAGATAAATTATAGCCGTTTTACTCATTTTGGAACTTTCTAGATTATTCAAGAAATGCATAATCAATTGCACTAATTTTGTAACTTTCCAGATCATTCGGAAAATTTCTAGAACATTCTTGAACATTATAACTCGATAATAACAGTTTTGGACATTTTGGAACTTTCTAGATGAAGCCAGATCAATTATAACCGTTTTACTCATTTTGGAACTTTCTAGATCATTCAAGAAAATTCTCGAATATTCTAAATCGATCATGATCAATTGCACTCATTTTGGAACTTTCCAGATCATTCGGAAAAATTCTAGAACATTCTCGATCATTCTAAATCGATCATAATAAATTGCACTCATTTTGGAACTTTCCAGATCATTCTGGAAATTTCTAGAACGTTCTCGAACATTCTAACTCGATTATAACAGTTTTGGACATTTTGGAACATTCTAGATGAAGCCAGAAATTTGTAGAACTTTCTCAAAACATGTTATCGATTATAATAGTTTGCATTCACTTTAGAATTTTCTAGATCATTCCAGATATTTGTTGAACTTTCTAGAACATTCCAGATCGATTATAACCGTTTTACACATTTTGGAACTTTCTAGATCATTCAAGAAATTTCTCGAACATTCTAAATCGATCATAATCAATTGCACTAATTTTGTAACTTTCCAGATCATTCGGAACATTTCTAGAACGTTCTCGAACATTCTAACTCGATAATAACAGTTTTGGACATTTTGGAACTTTCTAGATGAAGCCAGAAATTTGTAGAACTTTCTCAAAACATGCTATATCGATTATAATAGTTTGCATTAACTCTAGAATTTTCTAGATCATTCCAGATATTTGTTGAACTTTCTAGTACATTCCAGATCGATTATAACCGTTTTACACATTTTGGAACTTTCCATTCCAGAAATTTTGAGATCTTTTCAGAAGTCCTCATGCGTTAGAAAAGGACAGCAATATATGTTTTAACATTTTCGCCACCCACAACCACCCCCTTCCACCCACCGCGACCAAACTCCCTTACTACCACCTGGAGACCAAGGGGTATTTACCACTCCAACGGGAAGTTGATTGGGGTTGGTGGTGATTGAGAAAACTGCGTATTTACGTACCCACAAAAGCATTTTATATATATTATTAGATTAGATTAGATTTCGTGATGAGAGCAAATAGTTGAAATCTCTTGAAACACTAGATTCTAGATTCATAGTATTAAAACAGATGATATTGCCTCAGTCTTGAACAAGTCTCGATTCCCGTTATTTCCATTATGTTCATACTAAAGAGTGTAGGGTACGAATAAGTTTGTTTCAGACATTTCTTTCGACCTCACAACAAATTGTTTCTGTATTCTAATCTAAATCTTATTCGACATAAAAGTAGCGTATAAAAGCTCGGGCTAAAGGATACGATTTCAAAGCTCTCCGAGGCCACTTTTCATATTGATGGAATTATTTATTCTGTGGCCGTCGCTGGGGACAATAAAACGGCGCTTTATGTGAATAGGTACGAATTCGAGAATGAAGGATTAAACTGCAGCTTCGTATCTTATTACTGCTATAAATCTCTCAGAGGGTGTCTCGGCAGGGTAGGAAGGAGCCCGCACCCGGCAGCGGCAGGCGGCGACTTGACACTCGTGACCAAACAAAACAAAACATGCAAATTAGACACAAACAATTCACAGCAGTGGACTTATTTGAAATGCCAACATTTAATTAATATTTTTTGGACCATTGTATTACTTTTCTTAGATTACTACGGATATTTTTATATTAAACCTGATAACAAAAAATGAGTTTCTGGACTTGCAAGAAAATCTTATTGAAATCGAGTGGAAGTAAAGCGAGGTATATGAATAATAACTAAGGTTGCTAATCGTTTATCCTAGAAGTCACGTAAAACTAATAAGTAGTAGGTATGACCGAATTATACAATAATAGATAATTTTATGTGAATTCACGGTTTAATGTGGGAAGTCGATGAAAGGAATTGAGGTTGAGTTTATGCTTTAAAATGGTTGAATGATGCATTAAAGAATTAGGCTACTAGGTACTAAAAAGAGACAATGAATGAATGAATGAATGAAATATTCTTTATTGTATAGACTAACATAGAACACGATAAAAGTAACAGAAATTTAGGAAGTTATACAACATAGGCGGCCTTATCGCTTAAGCGATCTCTTCCAGGCAACCTTATACCAACAGCAGACAATATACCAACCTATTTCACTGTACCTACTAGTTTTATTCTTATAAGAATACCGTTTGGTGGTCTCCATTGTGGTCCGCCTTGCGCACATGATTTAGAGCAATAAACCTGTGTAATTTATACGTGTCACTAGTCAGATAATTACACCCTAGACAATAGGGCACTGCCTCTTATCCCATGTCTTGTAATTATGTAGGTATAGCGTATCGCTAGCAGCTTATATGCAGCTATATATATAAATTCAAAGTCCTGACTGACTGACTGACTGACTGATATATCAACGCACAGCCTAAACCACTGGTCCTAGAGACGTGAAATCTAGAGGGTATATTCTTTTTGAAGATTAGGTATCCACTAAGAAAGGGTTTTTCGAAATTCCACCCCTAAGGGGGTAAAATAGGGGTTGAAAGTTTGTATGAAAGTCCGTCAGTTTCTTCAAATTTTGTGTTTAGACTGAAGATTGAAAATTTCACCCTCGAAGCAGGATGAAGTTGTTTTGTTTTGTTTTATTGTTGTAGAAAAATATGTCATTTGTTTCCTGTAGGCCACGCGGGCGAAGCCGCGAGCAGATGCTAGTGTAGCTATAAAGGTTGTAATATTGAGTAAATAGATACAAAGGTCCAATCTTTTCAATATCTTAATGGATGTTTTTTTACCCTTATCAGAAGTGCTCTTCAGGCGGCACGTTCGAACAGATATGGGAGCACAAAGGCTTTATTGAACACCAGAATGTTATTATCGATGTGTATCAGTGTTATTCCAGTGAGTCGAATAACAAAAGTCGATTGAGGATAGAGATTATGGAGATCTGTTCATATCCATTCAGTCTGGCAATATCCGCGCTCGTGCTTTTGAGCCTCAGCATGACTGTATGACCTACATTACATTCCACAGTCACGGAACATGCCTAGCTCCTGTTTTATTTTAGCTTTAGCTATTTGTATTACAACTTATCCAAATCAGACAGTTTTCTTACGAAATGAGTGTTAGCGCCAAATTATATGAATAGTGCGATTTTAGTAAACGTAAAGTATGGAGTATGTAAACGTATGATTTTTTGTTATGCCTACACGTAATAACCATAAAAATATTTTTTTTTGTTATAAGTTTATTGTTGAAAGTTGAAACACCCAGGGTATCTACACATTATTTTTTTGAAGCGCTTACTTCAGCCATCTACCATTTGCTACACTACATTAGATTAAAACATCCTGGACTCTCAATGCACAAATGCTATAAACTAAGTACTCTATATAGAACCAACCTACTTACTTTTTATATGAAGATATCAAAGAAAAGTCGTAACAGCTCATTGATAAATATTTCAAAGATACGCATCATCGTATTTGTAAATATTTGATAATATTTAGATGGAATCTTTACAACGCTTTCGTACTGTGTATATATTTTATTTAGTTTTGTTTAGAGTTGATACATTTTATTGATGTATATTTAGTAAAATTTTATGGAGCCAAATGCTTTTTTGCCATCAACTATCAGAGCAAAGTGTACCGAAATCCTGAAATATGTAATTTGAGAAGCTTTCACCTTAATTAAACGAAAAACTCGACTAGTTTGTAACGAAGGCTGACTAAAGTGTTAGCCAATAGGTATTGGTATTACCAGACGTTGGAGACAGACTACACAGCGTAAATCTAGATTAAATACAACTACCTATGAAAGCCAGTGAATTAATAAAGTCATATAATATAAAACGTTAAATGTCATCCTATAGTAAATAAGTGTGTGCATTCGCTGTATAGAAAACATTGTAAATCACCGAGTGAGTGCCATTAAAAATTGCACACCATTTCTACTTTCCCTGGTATGCAGTTTCAAAACAATCCCATTTATTTTACTTCCGTATAATTTACTTAGGAAGAGATTTCCTTTCCTAATCCTCAACAAAATGATTTTTTTATACCTCTATAAATATACCATAAAACTTTAACTCCCTTTCATTGTAAGGGAATTGTAAGGTGATAGTATAAATAAATGATCATGAAAGTAATGTTTAAATCATGTTTTCCTGTTTTCAGCTCGCGATTTACGCAGGATATGCTGTTATGGCCTTCTTGGCCTCCTTCGCTATATCGATAGCATTCGAAGCTCCGGCCGTCAGACTACTCAAGATTATCAGTAGAGGAGTAAAAAAATCTGATCACGCCCACTGAGATTTGAATATAAAAGTTATTTTATAAAAGGAAATATAAATATTTTAGATGATTTTGTGGAAGATTTACCAAAACGCGTTAAATAACATCTAACGCAAATAATCAAAGAAAGATACATTGTAAATAAACATTAATGATATTGCTCAACTTTCGCCATTATTTTGTTTCGATAAAAATAGGTTATTTTTTAATAGTCCGTAAAATGATGTATTCAGACAACGGTTTTTTTTGTTCGACTGTCCCTAAACTTGCCAAAGGCATCTCTGAATGTTTACCAGATTTATCTAGGTTAACCATATTTTAATATATTTGGAAAGCAGTAAAACCTGGAAAAGTTACGATCGTAGAGCAATCGCATCCGTACTAAAGGATTTATATCTATATTATCAGTGAAATCGATTGCCAATTGCGAGCAGGTTCTCTGTTACTGAACTTACTTGCAATGCCAGAGTAATAATTGTGGGTACTTTACTTTAAGGAAACTGATGAGTCATATTGTCAACAATGTGTGGTGTGACGTACCTAACTAACTTCTTGACCTAGTTGCGAACAGTTTGAAACAGCTAATGAAGATTATTATGGAACTACGGAAATCTTTTAGTAGCTACCTCTTAGATTGTCGCTTATCTATCGCACCATTCTAATGACAAAAGAAATATGTGGGCATTTTTAAGCAGTTCTAATAAATATAATAATAATAAGTTCAATTATTAACATACGTAGGTAAACTTGGGTGGTAAAGCGCACATGCTACGAATCAATCATTCTCAAAGGCGCTTATCTCCCCACCCGGCCCCGCTACATCCATAAATCGCATTGTATAATAACTAGGCCTTAGTCCCGAGGGCACGCGTGTCTTAGCTATCAGTAACTCGTGTTTTCTAAATGGAAGGCAAATCGAACGGCATTTTCTCGAGTAGCCTATTTTCTTTTTCAAAAATGAATTCTCTTCTTTAATTATTTTCATTACCGGGAAAAGCTAGTTCGTAGTTGTTTTAATGGCGTATAGTATTTCCGTGAAAGTCATGAAACTTGATCTTATTTGTCTTTGAACAACTTCTAATGCTTGCAACGGCAAAGAGTATTGTTATAGCAAAGTGAAGTTTTAATTCAGGAACAAAAGGATGGTATTTCAAAGACATAAAGGTGCCTTGGTCTAAAATTATTCGAGTGCATAATAATACCTACCTCTAAAGAGTTACCAACTTAGCTTTATTCGAGGTATCATAAAGTTAAACATATATTTTTGCTCTCATTAGTAAGTCGGTACAATTTATGGTATGTAAGCTCCGAAGTACCTATATTTAATTTATATTTGAAAAATACTGAATGTGATAAATTCTTTCGGTTTGTTTTAGTACTATGATAATTTGTGTATCGTATTTTAGTTAGAACTTATTCCATGACCTGCAATAACTTAGTTATGTTGTTTTTAACGAGCAACGATAAAAACTGTACATTGTAAATACATTACAAACATTGTTCCATTAATATCGTTACATATTGTAAATAAATGGAGTCTTTTATAATAAAGATGTACCTTATAATATTTAATTAAATTTTAAATACCTGAATGTATTTTTTATAACTCTTATTACAAAGAAGTTTTTATTAAATAATGCTGGCAGATAATGTTGATGTTGGTTCTCGCGAGGCACTCGCGTCCTATAATAACAATTGATGTCTATGGTATTTTACCGCGAGCCAAAGTACTAATAATTAAACAGTATATTTGAGAGATTTTTCTTGGCAATGGTAACTACCTATAGAGGTACACCGTACAAAATATTTCTCAACGTTGTTCGAGGTACAAAGCAATTGAATGTAAAGAGAAATCACTAGAAGTTACCCAAATCAGCAAATAGGGTGGAGATTACAGAGGCACGTGTGCTTTTGTGCCGAGTCGCTATAGGTACCTACCATAGAGTAAGAATATTAATAGAGTCAACAATACTTTGTGCGAAGAGTGAACATTTTGCATATAGATGCATTCATACATATATACTAGTGATTTACTGTCAGAAAAAACAATATGAGTTCCTTCTCATTTTGTTCTCGTTAAAAATATAAAAAACGAGAAATTGGATTTCATTAATGTATTTAGTCGTTCAAACCATGAATGCGCAGTTCGTTTCAGCAGGGCTATTTTAAAACGTCGGAATCGATATCGGAAACGGATTCAAAAAATTCCAAGGCGAATTTCAGCAATTGCTATTTCAATTTCCGAAAACTTTTCGATGAATCGAATTGATATTTCCGTAAAGAAACATCAAAAATATTCGAATTCGGAAATTAAAAATGGAATTGCGGTATATCGCCTCGGTAGTTTTTGAATCCGTTTCCGATATCGAATCCGAGCGTTTTAAAATAACCCTGCAGGGCAGTGTTGCACATACGCGTGCTGACGGCACATATAGCGCAACAAACTTATCGGACCCGGTGACCAAAAGAGGAACTAACGACGTCGGTTTGCCTGCTTTCGCCATTGGTTGTTTGCTCCACCAAATGCGATAATAGCGCCTCACTGACTGGGCCAGATAAGCTTGTGGGACTGTACTCTAGTACAGTTGCTCTATTAATGTTCTATCTCTATGGTAACTTCTTTCCGAGCAGCTCGCAATCGATTCGTGTAAAAGATCGGTGGCGTGATAGCTGTCAGTAACTCCACAATTGCGACCAAATACAGTGGGAAATGTGGGTCAAATTACAATTCGTAACTCCAAGCCTTTGGATCATTCTCACTTAAAATGGTTGGAATTTTTTGTAGCACAGACAAATTATTGGGTGCCGTTCAGTTGATAAAAGTTTAACTAATCATTTTTTTGTATAACATACAACAGATATTTTACATGCCCTAAATACCTAATTCACAAGCGTTTCGTGTGAAGTTTGAGAGAAAATCGTGTACAAATTGTTATTATAAGTTTATAACAATCAAATTATATTAATTGATGATATGTGTGAGTCATCATTTCCACTCATTAAACCTATATTAGGTTTAATGAGTGGAAATCTCACTATAAATTTATAATATTATAAATGCGAAAGTTTAGATGGATGTGTTTGTTACTCAATCACGTTACGCTTCAACAACTGAACAGATTTGGATGAAATTTGGCACGCTGACAGAATATATAAGTTCTGGATTAACACATAGGGTACTATTTATCCCGGGAAAGCAATATATCCCTAGGGTACGCGGGTGAAACTACAGGGCGCAACTAGTAAAAAAAAGACGTATAACCTAAAACCTCTAGATTTCCAAATGAAATTAATTTGTAATATTGAAATTATTACCAATTCTTTCTCGCTAAACAAAAATCTCTTAAACTTAACGACAATTGATTTCCGACTCGAAGTTTAGCCAAATAATAATATCCTGTTGGGGCTGACGGTATTTGCGTTCTTGATTCAATATCCCGGGAAAATAAAATTGTTTTTATAATGTCTTAACCAAAGTGTTTATTTTGATAGGCGTTTAATTAAATAGCTCTACCGACTTAAAGCACCCTACAGATAGATTTTCTTTACATGCAATTTAGTAAGCGAGGTGCTTACACCCCAAGATAAAGAACCCTTAAGTTTCAGAGTAGTGTAAAAGTGCAAAATAAAAACACGCCTCATAAGTCGCTAATGTACCGTGAACGTATATGGTTAACCATATCGACGCGACGCCGCCGCGCCGTAGCTCCGTAGCTCCGTAGCAGGAATCGTAGCAATCGCGAATTTAATCAAGTTCAAGGCATCGTGTTTCCAGAATTTAGTATCAGTATCAAACTCCCTCGTTAAGGCTTAATTTACTAACTTTTCCTGCCTTTGTAAACGAGCTCGCATACTATTAACCAACGGGAGAATACCTTCCATTTAATTAGTATATAAATGATTATCTTTACGAGCTTTAACAACTGACGTTTATACTGAATTAATCACTTTTATCGATTACAATGAGCTTTATAAGCTCATTCGATAATATCGAAATGGTGTGTTTATGATTTGTTTGCATAACCACTTTTATAAATATGAAGCATATGCAAACAAACAAACAACAAGGTATTTTTAAGGCGATGAAATGGGGATACAATATGCGACCATTTTTCTCCAAGATTCTGCTAATTGCTTTGCCGCTTCCGCTTCCGCTGCAAAAAGTGCTTCAACTGTTAATTAAAGACATTTTTACCCCATTAATAGGGGCGCAACCCGTTTGTTTCATTACGGGGTTGATCTCAATGCATTTACCGGTGCTACGAACAACTGCTTCCTTCCAAGTTCTAGCATGCAGAACTTGGAAGGAAGCAGTTGCTTTAATTATAATCAACCTATAGTTTTTCCTAATTGATTTGTTATGTGTGATATTATACGATTATATTAAACCATATTTTCTAAAATTATATTAGGTCCTTACATATGAAATTAGCGTTTTGTCGTACTGACCACTTTGATCTGAAATATCTCCTCTTTGGTTAAGAATTCCAAATTCAAATTTATAAATTCATTTAGCTGGTACATTTGAGTTTTAAAAACAGTCATTCATTTGTTTTTTCCTCATTATTTTTTTCTTTGGCGTCGCTTAATGGAAATCATGAAATATCGGTATATTTACGACTACGAGTTCTACCGTGGCACCAGTGCTGCAGAAACAGCTCGAAGGATTAATGAGGTGTATGGCACTGGTGTCGCAAAAGAAAGCACGATACGTTTTTGGTTTCAATGTTTTCGTTCTGGAAATTTCGACCTTCAGAACTAACCCAGTGAACGGCCGGAGACCAAAGTGGAAAATGAAGAATTAAAGGCTATTTTGGAAACGGATCCATCACAAAGCACTTCAGAGATAGCTGCAGGCTTCGGAGTAAGTGATAAAACTGTATTAATCCACTTGAAGCAAATCGGGAAAGTAAAAAAACTAGAACGATGGGTACCGCATGAATTGAGTGAATCGAACTTGCAAACACGCGTCGACTGCTGTGTTACTTTGCTCAACCGACACTATAATGAAGGGATTTTAAATCGAATCATTACTTGTGATGAAAAGTGCATACTGTACGATAATTGAAAGTGCTCGTCGCTATGGCTGAACCCTGGAGACCCAGCCAAATCCTGCCCTAAACGAAAATTGACTCAGAAAAAGTTACTTGTGAGTGTTTGGTGGACTAGCGCCGGTGTCGTTCACTACAGCTTTCTAAAATCTGGCCAAACGATTACGGCATATATCTATAATCAGCAACTGCAAACCATGAAGGAAGAACTAGCTGCTAAACAACCGAGATTGGTCAATCGCTCTAGGCCACTGCTGTTTCACGATAACGCAAGACCACACACTGCACAACAAACAACCACTAAGTTAGATGAGCTACAATTGGAATGTCTGCGACATCCACCGTACTCCCCGAACCTTGCTCCAACAGATTACCATTTTTTCCGGAATTTGGACAACTTCTTACAAGGAAAAAAATTCAACTCCTATGCGGCAGTCCAAACCGATTCAAAGAGATTCTCGTTTATTTTTTCTTATTTATTGATTCTCGCCCCCATGGTTTTTTTAGTAAAGGGATCAATGAACTACCTATGAGATGGCAAAAGTGCATAGATAACAACGGTGCAAACTTTGATTAATTAAATATATTTTACATAAATAATAATTGGACCGTTTTACAAAAAACTTAAACCGACTTCAAAGTACACTAAGCAGTGATCAAATCCTGATCTGATAACCCGAAAAGAAGTGTACCCTTTCAAATAAAAAAAGAATTTTCCAAATCGGTTAATAAATGACGGAGTTATGAGGTAAAACATAAATAAAAAAAAACATTCGAATTGAGAACCTCCTCCTTTTTTTGAAGTCGGTTAAAAACTAGTTGTTGACCGGAGCTTGCCTTGAAACGCCTCGTTTTGTATTTTTTTTAAACGTCTACTCTATTCTCATCGTAATTAGATGTATAGAAACGCATAGGTTACAAACAGGTAATAGGTTTTATTTTATTTACTTATCTGGTATCTATGGGCCAAAGTAGCCTGATAAAGATTCAGTTGTTTTTAAGCGACCTACAGACTGGCACACAGTATGATTAGTAGTAGACTTTGATAAACATTAACACAAGCAACGTTGGATTGTGCCATTCACGAACTGCAGTGAACATATTGTTTTGAATGTGAGAAGAATGTAAAAATAAAATTCTATGGTATATAAAATCCCAGTCCTAATCGCCTATTTTCATTCAAACTGTGCGTCTAATTTTCGGAACCCCATCTCATCCCTCGCCGGAGGCAGAAGAATCATTTTGCCTTTTCATGTTTAATACAATGCATAATAAAAGCGTAAGTATGAGCTTTTCGGGGAATTATGAAGGGATCTAAGCGGGAATAAAATATGTTTGATAATATTTGTAGTAGCCGACAAAATTACAACTGGCATTAACTCCAATTACTGTCAGCGGCCGCACGAACCAACAATGTGTGGACGTGTCAAACTCGCCCAATAAATTGCGGCCGAGAAATCACGTAAACGGTGAGGCCGCTTCAATAAAGCTCCAGATTCCGAAATATATCAAATTATATTAATATATGAAGATATTATTGAAGCTAATCAACAATAGATATGTACAGAACTATTTTCCTTTTTAACATAACTAGGTACATGAAAGTTGTTTTCTAATAAAACAGAGCGAAGATAACGGAAAGGTACCATAAGGTAATGAGTTCTGAATATCCTCCGGAACTTCACACGAGTAGCTTTCTGAAAGCTTTTAGTGAAAATCATGTAAAGTTCGGATTCACTACACTACGATATCTCCTTGAGTCAACGCGAGTTTGGTATCGTTTGTACGTGGAATTTTTACTTAAATTTCTTCACATATAAGTGTAATATTGCTAAGATTATTCAATGAGGAAAACTCAATATAAATTTTAAGAGCAATTCTGATAGTCACTCAAATAATTTTCCACTGATCTTTTTATTTTTTGATCAATAATCATATTATTCATTGAAGAATTAAGGAGAAATAAGTTAGCCGGACTGATAACTAAGTAATGTTTTATTTACAGAAATGTATATTTAATCACTATGTAATTTTCTTCAATTCATCGAACAAAATATCTTGAATCATTTAAAATTATTAGATGAGCGATAAACGTAGCGAATGAATCCCATTTCTAATAAATATTTTCATAATTACAATATATTTACTAATACAATTTTTTAATCATAAAATTTTTTAATAATACAATTTACTAGAAATTATATACATAATTTCTAGTAAATTGTAAAATGAACTGCAAACAGTTTTCATGTTGGTACCTAAATACAAAACAAATCTTTTCAGTTTCAAGTTTCTTCTCTTGATGAAATGTATTGAGCAACTCTTTTTTATGGCACTCATCGTTGGCACTTGTTGTGCAATGGTTGTGCACAACTTACGTCACTTTACGACAGATAAAGTATCCAATCAACAGGGTCGAGACTTCAAAAAAATTTCGCCAATTTACACGCAATATTATGAAAACAATAAAACTGATCGGATTGAGTTTAAGAACGTTTTTTATAGGTTCATCTTATCATGAATTACTCGACAAACATATAAATCTTACTAATTTTCATTATCAGCAAGGGACAGGTGATAAAATACATTAATGACTTTGCGTAAATCGTGAGCTTCGAGTTAAGCCTGCGTAAACTGGCGATAAGGTGACCTATTTTGTGTATAGGTTAGTAAGCAAGTACAGTTTGTCGAATGGGGTAAGTAAGAGCGTGTGGTGTGATGTTTACAGCCCAGGGAAACGGGAGGGTGCAGCCCGTCGAGGTGAGCCGTTTATCAGAGTACCGGCGAACGTCAGCCCTCGCCCAGCACACATACACACACCTTCGTTAAAATTAGTTCAAACATTTCATGACAAACAACGTCCACTAGATCGTGTAACTACGTACAATACCCATATGTAGCGCAATATCGATCAATGTGTATACAAACAATTTTATTAATGGTTCATTTTGACTTAGTTATTAATATATAGCTCTTAAAGCAAGCATAAAGTTAATCGTTATTATTTATGCATAACTTCTTTAAGTTATGCATAAATCACAACGGGGAATTCAGGAATTAACTTCAATTACGAATTCTAGCCAAATATCACGAAATACTCCGCAGGCAATAGGATTGTGTTAATTATTAATAGTTACTATCCCTGTGAGACACAGTGAGGCAGATGCTTTACTATTCAAAGCTAACCTTTCAAAGAACCTAATATTTGATAAGGCTCTAATATTTACACTCAGATTCAATTGTACAACAGTTTTTTTCAGTCAACGAAATACTTTTTTTTTCTATCCAGTATGGGCACGCTGAAAGGAATCATGAGAAATATTATTTTTTTAAAAATGTGTATTTTCGAAGATAGTATTCGACGGGCCGCTTGGCATCACCTTACGCGCCGCAGGTCGTGGATTCGATTCCCACGCAGGACATGCATTTGTGTGCATGAACATGTCTGTATGTCTGGGTGTAATTATGTATATTAAGTATGTATTTACAAACAAAAAGTAGTATTTGTATTATATCAGTTATTTGGTTTCCATAGTACAAGCTCTACTTAGTTTGGGATCAGATGACCGTGTGTGAGGAATGTCCCAGGTTTTAATTTTTTTTTTTTAGTATGTAATTTTTCCAATATTCTGCTTTTACATCACAATACCTCATAATATTTATGTATGAAAATCTTGGTCACAAGTTGCTAGAAGTTTAATTAAAGGTCTGCAGTCTACAAAAGTACCTACTTTAAAAACATAGGAAACATTATATATAGGAAACCTTACTGAGAAAATCAAATCAAAATCAAAAAGTATTTATTCAATAAGGCACTTATGAACGTTAACAAAATGACTCTACACCGGTTCCAAATACAACTTAAACTGAGAAGACTCCGGCAAGAAACTCACTTTTTTTAAATAAAGACTACTTATGTTTTCCTGCATAGGGGGCTATAAATGAATGGGAGGCAAAGAAAATACTGGCCATTATGTTCCTATAGGGACGTAAAAGAGGCTAAAACAGCGTAGGCTAATTCAGCGTAAATAGCACTCCTTTAATAAAGTGAAAACTGGCCGGGAATGGGTGCTAAGTGGGGAGGGGACCAGAAGGGACGCCGAAGCTTGGGATCGTTTTCTGCAACCGAAATTTTGCTGTAATTAGCAAGATTAATGGTCTACGTACCGTTGAAGATGTCGAGTTTATGCAATCATATTTTTACTTGATATTTCATGAGAAATTCCATCTTGAAGGGAGCTTTTTTTGCTGCTTGCTGCTTTTGTTGTTATGCTGAAGAATACCTTTGTCCTCATTGCTGACACATGCAGATAAGATAAACATTATACAAAAATCCCAATCCCCATACAAACTATGACATGTGGATTTATTTATTTAAAAATAATGCACCGTACGTAGCAAATAACATTATTTTATTACTGGGATCAACTTTAATTTATTAAATAGTATTTTATAGTTAACCAGCAACAGTTGAATTTGCAAACTTACATCCAAAAACATATGTAGATGAATGCTTTTGTTTGTCAAGAACATCAATGCATTGATGTTCTTGACAAACATTTCCTTCCTCATGTTTACTCAGTACTAGTCCTGTCCTGTATTATAGAACGAGATCAAAACTTGGATCAAGTCTCAAAATGCAGGGTCCAAATTAAATTATTTTAATCTCAACTCAAAACTTGATTTGAGCATTGATTGACGTTCTAGACCAGTGATTCCCAAAGTGGTCCAGGTGGACCCCCAGAGTGACTCGACGGGGGTCTACGTTAGATCTAATCTTCACAATGTTTGACGAGTTTTTAGGAATATGTTAGAAATGTAGCAGCAGAGGGTCCACGGAAATCAGAAAATTCTGAAAAATACGTTTAGGAACCTCTGTTCAAGACGGACGGACCTTTTATGACCTGATATGACAGTATACATAAATTACCTCTTTTATAAAAAAAAATAGACGTCCTATGTTTGTTTTATCATTGCTAAGATTAAATTATTAGTTACCAGCAGAATAAACATGTGACAATGGTCCAAATCTTTCAAATTCACAATGTTGAACAATACCTACCTACGATGTAGTGAGATCTCCCGCTAAGCCAAGTCTATGTCATAAAATATTCAGCACATGTGTCTGAAACTTTGTTCCGTGAAGCTGAGAGTCTGTACTCAACAGTAATATAGCTTTATACGACTTACATTACATTAGGTCTTATAATGGCAATATTAGCAATAAAAAATGTGTCTTGTTTTCCAGTAAATAACTGAGAGGGTCGGATCGGAAATACGCCTAGTTGCTGTTATGATATTGCGGCTTTAATTTTTTTTTTCTTGGGGAAATTCTCATAGTATACCCGACCGCCCCGGGGGTAGCGGCCAGGTTATGCCGGACTAGTACCGGCTAAAACCCCACGGTGGTCGCCATCTGCTCTGTAGAGAGGGGGGCGGGCTCTAGTGTTGAACGCGTACCCTCCACGCGCGGCGTTAAGATAGCTCGTCCCGGGGGAAGTGTGATACCTCCCCCCAGCACCCTCGCTGTGCTATCGCACGATGAGTCGTGACCACATCGACCCATCGTCCTCCTTGGGGTCGCTTCTGGGCGCACAGAGCCCCAGCCCTGATTGCCCACGACCCCAAAGGCCCCGTTTAGTCGCCTGTTACGACAGGCAGGGGAACACCGTAGCTGTTATTCTAAGCCCAAGCTTAACTTTTTGCGGCATTTAATCTAGTTTATATAGTAACAGTTAGAACTATATATCATGTCTATAAAAATAATAAAGTATTGTTTACTGATTTTTGAAGCCCTCAAGTTAAAAATCTGTTGCCAAGCACCTATCAGTGTGTTCCGACAGCGGCACTCAAGCCTTCTAGGCTTTGTGGGCTTACCAACCACCTTCGGCCACATCATCACTTACCATGGTGAGATTGTGGTCAAACACAGGCCTATACACAGTAAAATAACATATTTTACTAATCTCACTCCTTACTAATCGTATGAAATGATAGTGACTCTGTTGTTTTCACGACTTCTACCGAACCGATTTGATGAAGATTGGCGTAATATAGGATAATTTTTGAGATAAAACTGCGCAGGAAAACTAGTGTCTAATAAATGCTCATCTAACTAGTCAAATACAACGTTGTATGATATTAACACAGATGGAAAACGAATTAGTTCAAACAAATAGCTGATTACATTCAACTGTGGGAAACAACATCGCTTAGGAAATTTAAGCCATTATGACTTTCTCAGTAAACATCGGACGACGAGTAACGCTCAATGACAGTGGTTATAACAAACAACTGAATTTAAACCTGTCTCCATGAAACCGCTGATGGAAACAATAAGTAACATAAATCAAAGCTAGACTATTTTAGGAACATCTCGCGTAGAACCAAATGCAGACTGGTGACATCCTTGGTGTTTTCCATATTCCTGTACGGCTCCGAGACATGGACGCTGAGGAAAGCCGACCGCGCACGCATAGATGCGTTTGAAATGTGGTGCTGGAGAGAGATGCTTCAGATTCCATGGACAGCGCACCGGACCAACGCATCCATTCTAAGCTTACTCAAAATCACTCAACGACTTTCGACAACCTGTCTACGCCGTATATTTGAGTACTTCGGCCACATTGCAAGAAAGAGAGGCGACAACCTTGAGAAGTTGTTAATTACTGGCAAGGTGGACGGAAAGAGGCCGAGGGGTCGAAGCCCGATGCGTTGGTCTGATCAAATACGCGCAGCATTGGAAACCAGTGTGTGTGATGCTATCCACACAGCAGAAGACCGATCCAGATGGCGAGCAATAGTCCGTGAAAAGATAACCCACAAAGGTCACGTCCCTCAGCAATGAGGTATACGATGCAAGGAGGAGGAGGAGGAGACTATTTTACTCATTCAAAATTGAAGTGAGTACTAGTCTCTAACTTTTGTAGTTTACTGAGTTGGCGACGAATATGCTCGAAAATCGTGCCCCATACTTCATAATAAACATTCTTTATTTCCATTCTATTGGACTTTTAAAATGGCAGCACCTGTTGTTTTATTTGCCGTGCCCGACAAAACAGCCGAATGAACTTTATTATACAACTTTCGATTGAAATAGTGGTGACGTCGTCTGTAGATAAATGTCTAAAACGAAATAAAAATTGCTTCCAGGTGCTACTTGAATCAAAAGTATTGGCTTCATTTAAATTTAAAGCATTGTTTAATAAAGATTTCTTATTCAATGATAATATAAATTTGAATTTTGTGAGAAATAATTGCACAATTTAAAAGCTTAGCTCGACAAAATTATTATTGTTAATGCTCAAGAGATATAAAATAACACCAATAAAGACTATTTTAATAATGTATAAACTCTGCCAACTGTGTACCAAATATTATTTTTGCAAGTTGTACTTTTCAATTGTTTAATTAGGTACCTGAATTTACGGCCGCCGATTATACGGCTATACCGTTTTCGTAGTACTTGCTTAATTTTGTGTACGTTAAAAAAACTTTTACGGAACGAATTTTTTTATTGCTGCCAGCTTAAAACCAATTCTCCAGTATGCGGTCCCCATAAATCATGATCATGGACGTAAATCTCACGATGGAGGCAACAAACGCGAAATACGAATAAAAATAACGAACTCCCGAGAAAAAATTCAATTACGTGGAATGTTTTCAGTAAGTAAAAACATCATGTCTATATAGATCTAGGTATTTCTGCTATCTGGAATTCTCGGATCATTACTGACTGCCAGACATACCGCCAGTTTCTGAAAGTCAAATAAAAATGGATCTATCATCATAACTGTTGCCATCTTTGTCATTTTAGACGTCGTTGACAGTGACAGGTATACTTTCAACAAGAGATTGATTTGGCTTTCAGAAACTGACAGTTTAATCGTCTTAAAATTTTAGTTGGGCGCTCATTTGTGCATTTCGCATAACATCTCTGGTTGTTAGATTATATTTAGCCCTACCGTACCTAAGTATCTATGTATAAGTCCCAGTTTCAATAAACAAAAACGAATCGTTTTGCTTACCAATGGTAGGTTTTTTTATTGCCAAACTGGGCATATAGATCACTTCGTAAGCTAATTTTAAATAGATTTTAAATAGACGTCCTATGTTTGTTTTATCATTGCTAAGATTAAATTATTAGTTACCAGCAGAATAAACATGTGACAATGGTCCAAATCTTTCAAATTCACAATGTTGAACAATACCTACCTACGATGTAGTGAGATCTCCCGCTAAGCCAAGTCTATGTCATAAAATATTCAGCACATGTGTCTGAAACTTTGTTCCGTGAAGCTGAGAGTCTGTACTCAACAGTAATATAGCTTTATACGACTTACATTACATTAGGTCTTATAATGGCAATATTAGCAATAAAAAATGTGTCTTGTTTTCCAGTAAATAACTGAGAGGGTCGGATCGGAAATACGCCTAGTTGCTGTTATGATATTGCGGCTTTAATTTTTTTTTTCTTGGGGAAATTCTCATAGTATACCCGACCGCCCCGGGGGTAGCGGCCAGGTTATGCCGGACTAGTACCGGCTAAAACCCCACGGTGGTCGCCATCTGCTCTGTAGAGAGGGGGGCGGGCTCTAGTGTTGAACGCGTACCCTCCACGCGCGGCGTTAAGATAGCTCGTCCCGGGGGAAGTGTGATACCTCCCCCCAGCACCCTCGCTGTGCTATCGCACGATGAGTCGTGACCACATCGACCCATCGTCCTCCTTGGGGTCGCTTCTGGGCGCACAGAGCCCCAGCCCTGATTGCCCACGACCCCAAAGGCCCCGTTTAGTCGCCTGTTACGACAGGCAGGGGAACACCGTAGCTGTTATTCTAAGCCCAAGCTTAACTTTTTGCGGCATTTAATCTAGTTTATATAGTAACAGTTAGAACTATATATCATGTCTATAAAAATAATAAAGTATTGTTTACTGATTTTTGAAGCCCTCAAGTTAAAAATCTGTTGCCAAGCACCTATCAGTGTGTTCCGACAGCGGCACTCAAGCCTTCTAGGCTTTGTGGGCTTACCAACCACCTTCGGCCACATCATCACTTACCATGGTGAGATTGTGGTCAAACACAGGCCTATACACAGTAAAATAACATATTTTACTAATCTCACTCCTTACTAATCGTATGAAATGATAGTGACTCTGTTGTTTTCACGACTTCTACCGAACCGATTTGATGAAGATTGGCGTAATATAGGATAATTTTTGAGATAAAACTGCGCAGGAAAACTAGTGTCTAATAAATGCTCATCTAACTAGTCAAATACAACGTTGTATGATATTAACACAGATGGAAAACGAATTAGTTCAAACAAATAGCTGATTACATTCAACTGTGGGAAACAACATCGCTTAGGAAATTTAAGCCATTATGACTTTCTCAGTAAACATCGGACGACGAGTAACGCTCAATGACAGTGGTTATAACAAACAACTGAATTTAAACCTGTCTCCATGAAACCGCTGATGGAAACAATAAGTAACATAAATCAAAGCTAGACTATTTTAGGAACATCTCGCGTAGAACCAAATGCAGACTGGTGACATCCTTGGTGTTTTCCATATTCCTGTACGGCTCCGAGACATGGACGCTGAGGAAAGCCGACCGCGCACGCATAGATGCGTTTGAAATGTGGTGCTGGAGAGAGATGCTTCAGATTCCATGGACAGCGCACCGGACCAACGCATCCATTCTAAGCTTACTCAAAATCACTCAACGACTTTCGACAACCTGTCTACGCCGTATATTTGAGTACTTCGGCCACATTGCAAGAAAGAGAGGCGACAACCTTGAGAAGTTGTTAATTACTGGCAAGGTGGACGGAAAGAGGCCGAGGGGTCGAAGCCCGATGCGTTGGTCTGATCAAATACGCGCAGCATTGGAAACCAGTGTGTGTGATGCTATCCACACAGCAGAAGACCGATCCAGATGGCGAGCAATAGTCCGTGAAAAGATAACCCACAAAGGTCACGTCCCTCAGCAATGAGGTATACGATGCAAGGAGGAGGAGGAGGAGACTATTTTACTCATTCAAAATTGAAGTGAGTACTAGTCTCTAACTTTTGTAGTTTACTGAGTTGGCGACGAATATGCTCGAAAATCGTGCCCCATACTTCATAATAAACATTCTTTATTTCCATTCTATTGGACTTTTAAAATGGCAGCACCTGTTGTTTTATTTGCCGTGCCCGACAAAACAGCCGAATGAACTTTATTATACAACTTTCGATTGAAATAGTGGTGACGTCGTCTGTAGATAAATGTCTAAAACGAAATAAAAATTGCTTCCAGGTGCTACTTGAATCAAAAGTATTGGCTTCATTTAAATTTAAAGCATTGTTTAATAAAGATTTCTTATTCAATGATAATATAAATTTGAATTTTGTGAGAAATAATTGCACAATTTAAAAGCTTAGCTCGACAAAATTATTATTGTTAATGCTCAAGAGATATAAAATAACACCAATAAAGACTATTTTAATAATGTATAAACTCTGCCAACTGTGTACCAAATATTATTTTTGCAAGTTGTACTTTTCAATTGTTTAATTAGGTACCTGAATTTACGGCCGCCGATTATACGGCTATACCGTTTTCGTAGTACTTGCTTAATTTTGTGTACGTTAAAAAAACTTTTACGGAACGAATTTTTTTATTGCTGCCAGCTTAAAACCAATTCTCCAGTATGCGGTCCCCATAAATCATGATCATGGACGTAAATCTCACGATGGAGGCAACAAACGCGAAATACGAATAAAAATAACGAACTCCCGAGAAAAAATTCAATTACGTGGAATGTTTTCAGTAAGTAAAAACATCATGTCTATATAGATCTAGGTATTTCTGCTATCTGGAATTCTCGGATCATTACTGACTGCCAGACATACCGCCAGTTTCTGAAAGTCAAATAAAAATGGATCTATCATCATAACTGTTGCCATCTTTGTCATTTTAGACGTCGTTGACAGTGACAGGTATACTTTCAACAAGAGATTGATTTGGCTTTCAGAAACTGACAGTTTAATCGTCTTAAAATTTTAGTTGGGCGCTCATTTGTGCATTTCGCATAACATCTCTGGTTGTTAGATTATATTTAGCCCTACCGTACCTAAGTATCTATGTATAAGTCCCAGTTTCAATAAACAAAAACGAATCGTTTTGCTTACCAATGGTAGGTTTTTTTATTGCCAAACTGGGCATATAGATCACTTCGTAAGCTAATTTTACCTGTGATAGCTACTTCCATATGGGAGGGTCTGCTATGCAAAGCTTTGAGGTCTTTGCTTCATCATTAGTAAAGATATAAGAGTCTTAATTTTAATAAATCTTAACCGATACCGGTCAGTAAATTATTGAAACCGGGCCATAAAAAATCCTCCAAGCACCGATCGGTATATATTCTGGTAGCTGAACCTTCTAGGCCTCGTGGGTTACCCATGGTGGCCTTTAGATGATCTGTGAATTATTGTGCGAATATGAGACGAACGCATACTTTATTATTACTTACTTTACTAACTGTGCTTTACAACAAAACTTATTACATACAAAACTTAGATGTATTATAAATTTGGCTTTATTATATAACTTAAATGGAGCATAAAATATTCACAACGCTAACGATTTACACTCATTAATGCTATGCGAACAACAAACAAAGTTTCATAATAGATAGTACTACTACTATTATACGACTTCAGTTTGAATAGTAAACTACTTTGATGGGAGTTCATACAGCGAAAGGCACCTTAAGTAGGTGGTAATTGAGCTGATATCGGTCACTTGTTAGTTTAGGCTCTTGTTTGTAAATAGCTCTCTTGTGGAATAATAGCTAAAAGATCAAAGGGAAGTTTTGAACACGAGCTTGACTAATTCACTTTACGCCCGAATGTAAGTTGCATAGAATTTAAGAACACAACGTATGGAGGTTAACATGATTTGACCATCGTAAGATAAACGTGAACGCTTTGTACTTTGTATTTCGCCATCTAAATAGAAAATTTCGTAAAAGATATACTTAGTTTTTGTTCAACGTTTGTACGATTCGCTTAAAACGCTACCTTGGGAAAATAATATATTTTTGTGTGCCTAAGTATTTTTCAATTAATACAAGGGATGGGGATACGAGTTGTTAGTATATATTTTTTAAAAGAATGAAAAAATATTTACACACCTTAAAATTAACAACATAATGGAAAAAAATATCCTAATGGCAGGATCTTTTTTCTTGATAAAGTTAAATTAGATAACAAGATAGGTCCTTTTGAATTCTTTAAGAATAAATGTAATATATCTGTGACTTAGGCTTAGGAAAAGTACTGAATTTCCTAAATGAAATAGTTATATCTCAATTTTCTACCAATATAATAAATTAAACTTAGGCTTAGAAATAAATGCCTAAAAACTACACAACTATTGCCGTCACACCTCCCTCAAAACGTCAACGCTAACGCAAACTATGAAATTATAAACATCAAGATGAAACCAAAACATCAATTGACAAACATACAGCTCTACATGTAAGCAACAATAGCAGTAGTATCGGAGAAGTTGTCGGCATCGTTCCCAAAACTCGTATATGCTATCTGTGTGCCATTTGAGTCGGATTATCTCTGCTCAGCCGGATTCAGACTTTGGACAAAGCAAGCGATTTAAAAGACTCATAGTGCTGTGTTGAAACAAATCTAAGCTAGTAACGAAGAATAAGTGTTGTATGAATATCTAAGAGATATATCGCGTTGATAAATGCGCCACAAATGGTAAGTTATGGAATAAAACAAAATAAATATGACTAAATTGTAGTGGATGGGTTGCAAGTAGCGAGCCAGTACCATTACACAATAACAAGAAAGACTGGAATTTTTGAGCTTTCAAACAGGTGCTGGAATTTCTGTTATAATATGAACATTGCAACATCCGATGCTATCTACGTACATAGGTAATATACAAAATGGCAATAACATTGAAAGGAAAATGTTACTTTATTCGGTACTTAGACTTGTTTAAACCTAAAAGCGAACATAAAAGTCATTATGACTGATTGAACATCAAAGAGGCATGTAACAAAATTCCCTTGAGTAACTCATCGCCGCTCCCTGAAGTCGTAAAACAACAGAGTTTTGCAAAGTAACGCTAGATACCTAATAAGATTTTTAATTTGTCTAGAAGTCAAATAAACAATGTTTCGATTTTATGTTATGGTTCTACAATGTCGTAGTGTACGAGTTTTCTAACTAGATAAAATTTAATAATCAAAACCACAGACTACGGAGGACATATTCTCGCTAACAAAAAACTGTGTCTATGGAGTCGGCCACCTCTCACGCACACTTTAGTTGGCTATTCCGCGGGAAATTAGACTCTGTCGCCGTTTACACAGAGTCGATTACTCGCGCTCGACTAATGTGTGAATGTGTGCGTGCCGGCTTGTACGTACAGCGTGGTGGCCGACTTGAGTGACACAGTTTTTTGTTAGCGAGAATATATCTGACTTTTTTAAATATCTGTGATCAAAACAAAGAGGATACTTATCATAATATAATTTCTCCGTCATGCCATAAATATAGTAACCCCCTTATTCATTATAAACTTATCAAACGTTGATTAGCTAAAATTCCGAAACCGTTAGTTGACAGGTGACATTTGGTGATCGAACGACCAACGAAACGACCAATGAGACGGGGCACACTATTACACTGATTTAGTTAAAAAGCGATTATGAATAAGGGGGTTAGAGTTATAGCTGTGGTTATACCTTTATATTTTTCATTTATATTTATAACATACTAGCTGCCCGGCGCAACTTCGTTTGCGTAATATCCTACCCTATAACCTAACCTACCCTAAGCCACCCTACCGTTAAGTTTTCTTAAATTTTCTAAGTTTCTGCGCAATTTTCTTAATATTTGTTTCCGTAAGAACCTTGTACAGAGTATTAGAAAACTACAAAAAAAAAAATAAGCCA
The DNA here is from genome assembly GCA_951394255.1 of Polyploca ridens. Lineage (NCBI taxonomy): Eukaryota > Metazoa > Arthropoda > Insecta > Lepidoptera > Drepanidae > Polyploca > Polyploca ridens. The sequence goes on from OX596248.1 coordinate 6,858,645, forward strand.
AATCGGTCAAGCCGTTTTCATGTTATGTCGTGACAACGGAAAACGGGTTTCATTTTTATATATATAGATTTTGAAGGATACCTCAGTGGTAGTGACGTCGGATACCGAGATGAAGGTCCCGGGTTCGAATCCTACAATGAGCTTGAGCTTTCGGTGAAGGAAAACATCGTGAGGAAACCATAGCACGGTGGTAGGGTACTTTGTAGTACCCGCCTGGCTGGCTACCACCCTCATGTTGAAATCTGTCGCCAAGCATCTTTCGTTGTGTTCCGGTAGCTGCACTTGAGAGCTAGTTCCTTCTAGGCTTTGTGTGCTTACCACCTTCGGCCACATCATCACTTACCATGGTGAGATTGCGGGCAAACACAGACCTATAAGGAGAAAAAAAAAAAATTATAAGATTATACATGTCGTTGTTTTGGTCAGCGACAAGCGACTCAGGGTCGATAATACAAATGATACTGGTGCTAAAAAATATATAAAAAAAATACTTTATTTTTTTTAAATAATAAAAATAAAAAAATTAAAATTTTGAAAATCATGTAATAAGCTAAAGTGTAGACATAATACTCAACGGGAGTACGAGGGAGTTAAGGGGTGGGGCGATGGCGGCTTGTGCCTAGCTCTAGTCTGTGCACGTGCCTAGTAACCATACTTTGCGGTAATTTTATTTCAAATTGAATAAGGTATTTCTCATCATATTTACGGTATTTAATAGAATTAAGTCCATTTTTGGGGAATATATATTTTGTACTACCGCTCCTGGGTCGCTTGTCGCCGACCAAAACAACACCCTGTATTTGAAGTGTAAAATAAATAGTGGTAGACTTCAATCCTACACATTTCGATATACCACGTCAGTGAGCAACAAATGAACCACATTATCGGCAGCTTGCACACTCCACAACATAAATACCTCACTATACTGAAAAATTGATATCTTTTCCCGATTGGTCAAATGGATGACTAGGCTGTGACCTAGTTTGGAGATTTTCCGTTTTCCATTCTCTTAACCCGGCGCGTCCCGGTGTGACGTTGATGTATGTGCCGTTAACCGTCAATCAAGCCGAATCTTCCTTATCATTTCAGTGGGCGTTATACCAGCCGATAAAATGGAACATTTGGAGCTGAAATTCAACTGAAAATACCGGAATTTTCGAAGAATATAAATTCGGTCATCACTAAAGTTAAAGCCCCCATCAACAGTTTATAGTCCTAAATTAAACGCTATGAAAAAGATGAACTATTATGCATTTCATTCTATCGTTCTATCTAAAGTTGGAAACTCACTGATGTTAAATTTAGGACTTCCAATTCAGACTGGTATTAGACTCTGGAAAAGTTAGCCGCCAACACATTCAATCTTTGGGCTACGATTACTCATTCCTCGAAATATACTCTGGACAGATTTCTTTTTTAGAATTATTATGGGTAAAACATATACGTTTTGTTGTAAGAATTTAATTCAGAAGTATAGCATATTGCTAAAAATAATGGCTTAATGATGTAGACCACGCATCACGTAGCGTATACGTGATACTTTCAAATATATGGGAGAACTAAATCTCAGACTATCGCCAATTTGAGCTTATCAAAGCCTTACAAAATCTTTCTATTTTGGTGAAGGAAACCTCATCTAAAGCAGTGTTCGGCAAAAAAGGTTAAGAAATAAATAACCACCGAGATCGGGACGAATAATGCCGCGTCACCACTCTCACTCAGACTATTAGAAAAATAAGAGCGACCATAGCACCGGATAACGATGCCTGCTCCATTAGCCATTGTTATGTTTATGTGTGCTTCCACGCTACACGAACCAAGCACGAGCCGAGCACACGTCCAGCATGGATTCGCGTAGCGTAGACGGACTTGAAGCCTTGAACGAGCGTCCGGCTCGCGCTCGACTGCGCTCCGCCAATTGTCAGTTTTTTTACGATCAGGGATTCGCATCACGCTCGTGTTGTAATCTCGTTCATACCTCTAAGGCGCCGATCCCACAGAAAAGAGTTCTAGAGTTCTGCGTTCCGAGTTCTGCATTCCGTGTTGACTATTGTGCATACAGCAAGCAGTCTAGAGTTCAAGAGTTCTGCAATATTCGCAACTGATCATCACACATCTGATCTAGGCGCCTTAGGCGCCGATCCCACAGAGAGAAACGAACTAAAAGTAAAAGAATACGAACTAAAAGTTAGTCTTTGATAAGCTTTCCGCCCCGTAGTTACACCCCCTTTTGTCCCTTTGTGGGTTGAATTGCGAAATTCCCTTCCTTAGTGGATGCCTACGTTAAATAAGGCTAATAAACCAGTGTGCAAAATGACAAGTTTTTTGCCCAACGACTAAAGGCTCTGCGTTGATGAATCAGTCAGAACAAGTAATTATACAGGGTGTAAGGGACATCGCCGCACAAACGGATACCATGGGTCCAGGACATGATTCTGGACCCCCCCATGTTGGAATTTTTCGTCGGTTTTTCCCAAATTAAAAAAAAATAAAATTGAGTTTTTTTTACTTTAGACTGTTCATAATCGTTATTCTTACCTAACCCAAAGAGATTTAAAATAAATAAGTTATTAATTCATTACTTTCACTAAAAGTAGCAATGTAAATAAAACTAGAAACGGTGTCTTATGGCGATATTCGCCTGCAGTCAGCGACATACTACGTAGGCACAACGTTATCGCGCGTTTAAATCGCGGTGTTCACGATACATTGCGCGCTCGAAAATGACAATTTCTATAACCGATCATTAGCGAGGTGAATGCCTTTCACAATTTGATTAGTGGCATTAGGTGTAGCCTTTTCGCGAAGTTTGCGTTACCATGCGAAATACACCCTGTATATTTACTATAGATAAAAGATAGAGTGATAGATTTGTGTGTGTCGGATAGGATTGTTGTTTGTTAGTCATTTATTCCGAGTATTGGACGACTCTTCGATCCCTAAATAACTTTGTTGGTTTGCTATTGAAAAGCTTAAATTGGGTTTGTCAGGCTTCAATCAAATGTTGTATAACACACATTTTCAATTAGAACTTTAGGACTTTCATGCGCACTGGAAAACTCCAAATGTAAACTTTGATTTATACAAGTACCGAGTGGCGCTATCATGCAAATCTAGGCAAGCGCATTAAATTCTTATAGAGCATAAAAACCTTGACGAGAAATTAATGTCTTGCATTTATAACTGGAACTTTAATAAAAAGAGTCCAACTCAGTTTTCATACTCAGTTTCTGTCGTAAGTAAAATGACGAGCTAAAAATAGATGGGAAATAAAACGTAGAGGTTTGTTCGGCAATAAACACGTAGCGCGGCGCGGCACTCGGGCCACTCAGACGGAGCCTCTCGAACCGTAAAATGAGGCTCCCTCCCGCCAAAACAGCTTCGATATTTCATTGTCTACTAGCTGAGCTGAATCCTCAACGAAAAAGGATTACTAACGTCACAGTTAGCACTACGATCCGCTACTATACAGAAACTTAGTGAAAATAAACTCGTTTTATTTTTAATAATTAATAGACTGAAACGAGTCGGTTCACAAATACTCATGTAGGTTATTGAAATAATGTTTTATAGTTTACCCATTTTGCTTGCTTCATCTAAATTGTAAAACTGTGTGTGGAACAAGCTGGACCTACTTACAGTACCTACCCAACTGATATGGCGCGTCGTGTAAATCTTCGTTCGCACAGAAAAGAAAGAATGGCGAATGCTTAAAACTTACAATCAACCTTAGATCACTACTATAAGGTTCATAATACACTGCAGCCGCGTTCCGTCTCACTAACGCCCCTCCGCACGACGCGCGCTAACATGGCGGCAGCTGCCGACCAATAGCGTTTGAAAATGTATCTTCTGCGCAGGTAGCATATCCAAGTTCTTTGGCGCAGGTACATCGGTAAGCCATCGGTAAGTAAGGTAGTTGGGTACAGTAGTACCCAACTGATATGGCGCGTCGTGAATCTTCGTTCGCACAGACAAGAAAGTATGGCCCGAAAGAATGCGTAAAACTTACAATCAACCTTAAATCACTACTATAAGGTTTATAATACACTGCAGCTGTTAGTTCCGTCTCACTCGCAAGTGACGATCCTCCGCACGGCGCGCGCTAACATGGCGGCAGCTTCCGACCAATAGCGGTTACCCGCGCTCTGAAAATGTTCAAAAAGTATCTTCTGCGCAGGTACATCGGTAAGCCATATTAGTTGGGTACTACTGTACTTTACCTACTAAATACTCCGAAGTAAATATGACTTGTTCTTAAAATGGATTCAATGATTTTTTATTTGTGAAATATAATTAGGCCTCTTACCATTACATTATTGCGGTAAATATATTATGCCGTATATTCCATAAGCTGAGCATGTTTCCCGAGCGCCAACCACCCGGCATACAAAAGATATGCCTATGCATATTATACATATTTCAAACTGGACCAGTTTTACAGTTTGTATGTTGTAGGTATGTATAGTTGAATGCACGGACTGGGCAAATGACCTAATATATTTTAGGTCGATCGTTTTTATTCGATGCAGATATTTTCACCGAAAATGTTTTATTTTTTTAACATTTTCAGATATAAATTATATTGGTGAAACTATAAATGGTAGATTATAAGGCAACCGTCTTGTTCTTACATAAACGGAACGTCACTACTGCCAGTTTCTGAAAACCAAATCAAAATGAATTTGTTGTTGAAAGTATACCTGTTATTGGCAGTGACATCTGAAATGAAGAAGACGGCAACAATTTTGAATATGGATTAACTTTGAATTGGTGTTTTTGAAACTGGCATTAGAGACTGTAAAATAACGTTTCATAACTAATTATGAGTATCACCAAAAACATTTTTATGTTAAATGTTGCCAAGACATATGGCTCGCACTGTCAAAAAGTTATCAGATCTCATGTAGAGCCAAGCTTATAACTCTACATGCACTTACTCTACAAGCCCTAACTTCACAAACACCTTAGTCAAAATATGTGGCTTGGCCGTTTCAATACTACCCAGATACGGTTTAAATATCGTATAAGACAGATACCAGCAGGAAGCATAGGTAACTCACACAATGACATCTTCTGATCGACAATACTTATGTCATTCGTTGTGTCCGTGAGTTCGTACCCAGTCTCCAGTTCTCCCCATGGAATGGCATCTCGACAGTCTCGTCGCATATTCAATGGAACGGTGGGCCCCGGTGCCGCCGGTGCCATTCCGGCCACTTTAATTTCCTGCCATGTCGAGTCAATAGGATCATGTTAGGTTCGGTGTTGTAAATAGCTGAGTACCATTGTTAATTAACAATCGGTTTGCGATCGTTGTACACTACACGAATCAAATATTAATTAATTGAAACCTATTGGAGTGGATTTAGGCTATCTATCGTAATATACTTCGTGACTTTTTATCTTAGAAACGCAGCCCACATAATGTACCCAATGAATAGGTACTAATAAACACAAAAACATTTTTTTGAACATTTTTATAATTAAAAAAAATATATATAATTCATTATGACGCATGACGTAGTTTTAAACACCCTGTTACGAGCGCAGTCTATTCGACTCGTACAATTTTATACGTAAACTTTAATTAGTAACTCGATTTCATAATTCAAATGATACCTAATTTTTTTTTAATGATTTTTACCTTTTAATTGGGTAGGTACATTAAGTGTGTTGCGTATAGAAGACGAATAAAAAGTCACGGAGTATATGGATGTAAATTCAGTAAAGCCAATACTTTTTATAAAACATTTTTAATACAACCGATTGTAAACTAATATAATTAATAAAACCCAATATGATAAGGCAAATATCTAACATGGAACGTAATAAATCACGACTCGATTACATTCCAAACAACGTACTATACCTCCAATGTGATAGTTTATTAGTTTAGGGTTAAATGAAAAAATTACAAGGGTTGAAATACAGGATGATTTAGTTTGGGCTCGTACATTGAAAGGGCATTGACAGGTCATAAAAATGTTATAGAGAGTGGAAACAATACGAAAATATTTCCTTACAAACGTTACGCAATTCTGAGTATCTACTTGATGACTCGATTACTGAAATCGCTATTTCGACCTATCACTAAGTTTCTTAGTCCAACTTATTGTTTTCCCGTGAGGTTTTGGTAGCCACCTGACATAAAGGATTATTGTTAAGAGGAAATACTGGTGGTGTTTTTTCCATACAAACGTAATCCTCAGTTTCCTCTCTGGATAATGACACTAGAGCAATGATTATTTTACCATGCAATCTGTAGGTGCCACTGTATGTCCCTCGGTTTCGTTTTTCTCCATAAATTAATTATTATAAAAACTAAAAATCTTCTAAAATCACAAAAACTCATCATTTTTAACTGCCCTTATCAGACATCCAGAAAGCAAATATGACGAATATAAATAATAAAAGGAAAACCGACCGACATAGCCAAAGCCCTTCTTATTACTATTCTTGAAAAATAATTAAAATCGATTCAGTATTGGAGGAGGAAACTGGGGATTACGAAATAGCGATTTCGTCTATTTTAAATAGGTATAATCGATCCAAGCTGCAGTTGTCTCTATCGTCCCTCATACATTTATATCCCAGCAACAGCGCGACAGCAATAGATTTGTTAAATACCTATTTTTCAAATTTCATGCAGCCATCCTGTCCTCTTAATGATTTACACTATCTACGCAGTAGGTACTCGGCCTAAGATATGCTAATATACCCGACTAAAATTATCCTGTGTACTTGTTTGTATTTTAAATATATCAGATTCTATACAAATTGGGTTCGTGAAAAAAAACTGCTGAATTAAAATTTGTTTTGCAGAAATGACAGATATTTATTATTAATTATTTCAAACAATATTCTTATGTCAGAATTAGCGTTGTGTAACCAACCGTCATCGAACAAGTAACCCAAAGACGCGCAATGACGTTCATTTTGGTTAAAATATATTCCACCGCCGACAATGCGCTCTGATTGGCTAAGTCAAGGACACATGCACTCTGATTGGCCATGTCAAAAAAACACAATGCAGTGATTGGTCCTTACTGTTCAAAATCAGTGACAAATCACTGACTAGTTGCGGAATTTGATTGTTCAGTAAAAAAGGGATTGTTGTTCGATGCCAACCGTGTACGGATTAAAACTTTTATAGAGAACTAGATGACAAACTCACATTCACATATTTTAGAATTAGGATACTAACACAGTGGGTGATATCGATAACAGCCCCGGAGTGATAAATCGGTGCGACAGTGGCACGCTTATGAAACAACCATGGTCATATCTTGATAGTGAAGAGTACATCGCAAGACACACTTAGCCCTACTTCTCGTTGTCATTCGCATTCAGCGGGAAAATAATAGTTTTCCGGGATCGTAAGCGTGGCATTTGTCATATTATGTAGGATTCAATCAAATGTATTTGATTCATTTATCTGTTCTGTGGATTCATTGATCGTATTTTAATTATAAGTTACCTTGTTTTGTTTCCACTAATCCTTGTTTGTATCAGGTTCTCGTTGGTATCAGTCGTTCATCCATCATACGAAGAGGTAAATCTCCTTTATATTTTTTCGCACTATTATTTTCAACAAAACTGTCAAATCTGACAAAAATACCAATGATAATGATAGTTCATTGGAATAACATTATATTAGCAGAATTGGGTCCTGCCTGAAGCGTCAGGACGTAAAAAACAAACTCACTTTCGCATTTTTAACACTTTTTCAGGATAAACATTGTTCACTGTCTCTCAATAATTACTTATTTATCTTGTTACGGTTTGTTGCACCTATAAACTGAAAAAAAACTTGATGATAAGAGCTCCTATAGATGATAATAATGCACTGTTCATTTACATTATTCTGATAAAACATTTAATTTCACGAAACATCATTATCGCATGATACCGAAGCGACAACCCAATTAAATTCCAAGCTATTGTAGCTTTGGAACAACCGCTCACAATGGACGTTTACAATGTTATCTTACAAGCATTTTTTGTATTTGTGATATCCACTTTAATATTATTATACTTCTTAGTGCGAAGACATTATAATTATTGGAAGGATCGCGGAATCGTATACGAGAAACCAGTACCATTCATAGGGAATTTATCTTTTCTTTTAAGGAAAAGTTGTACTGAATTTTTCAAAGAATTATGGAATAAGCATCGTACGAGAGATTACGTCGGAGTATTTTTAGCGTGGCAGCCCATGCTAGTGGTCCAGACACCGGAACTAGCTAAGAGGATCCTGGTGAAAGATGCAGAATATTTTCAGGACAGATATTTATATTCCAGTTTCTCGGCAGACCCATTGGGCTCACTGAATTTGTTTACAGTGAAGGTATGTGCGCTTATTCATAACGTAAGTACGATTTTGGCCATTTTTGAGTCCCTCATGAGGCGGGAAATTTGTTTTTTTCCAAGTTTTTATTGATTTTTACCTTCGTAGAACAACATGGCTAAATATTTCAGTGATTAGCGACCGTAGTAAGTAATTCATTTGGCACATTGTGTTATGATATAATAAGAATGTGTGTTATGATTAAAATAAGAATATGTAAATAAAACTGTACGTTAGAAATAAAAACATAGATTTCATAGTTGCTTTACCTAACGCTTTGGTCTGAAATGTCCATAACTCTTCATTGGAAGGCGTATATTCCGACTTGTAAAATATTACATAAGAGTAGCTTTTACTTCCTCTCCCCCTTTCTCAGAGATAAGGTCATGTAGAGATTCTTTTCACCCCTCCCTCTCAGGACTTTTACGTAATTAATGAATGGCTCCTTGCAATTGTACTTTTACCACTCTACTCTTTTAGACTGTAACGTTAAATACATGGGCTTTAGAGCACCTAAGAAAGATTCCTAATGACTTAAATAACATGTTCCAGAATCCGATCTGGTCGAATATGAGACACGAATTATCACCTACGTTCACATCAAAACGTCTGAAAATGATAACCGAATTGATGAACATAAACTCCGAACAGTTAGTTCAGAAAATACAACGGGACAATGATAATAAGAAACCTATCAATCTCAAGGTAATAGTTTATTTATGCCTACGATCTAACCCCCTTATTCATAATCGCTTTTTAACTAAATCAGTGTAATAGTATGCCCTGTCTCACTCTTTCGATCACCAAATGTCACCTGTCAGACTTCGGAATTTTAGCTAATCAACGTTTGATAACTTTATTATGAATAAGGGGGTAAATACTAAGGTGGTAAACAGGCATACGGCTGATGGTAGGCGCTTACCGTAGCTTATAGATGCTTGCAACAGCAGTGAGTCACTAGCGCGATGCTGAATAAAAATCAAACTCTACAAAAGAAGAGGGGTTGCGAGGGTGCATGTGACGGCAAACGAAGGGACACAGCGCAGTATCATTTGATATACTACACCGTTAGTCCCTTATTATTCCTCAGTTGAGCTGCTCTGATTATAAGCGGGAGAACCGGTTAAAACCAACCTGTTAAAAAAAAGTTTATAAAAATACTATGATTATATACCTGGATTATAACCTTATTTGTCTTTTGTCCCGTTTTGACGGATGTCTAAGAAAGACAAAAGACAAGTAAGGTTATAACTTGTTCTTATATGTAGTGCGTTCGAATTGGGGTACGGTGGCAAAAATAACAGTCAAAAATGCCAAAAACGATCACATGTGGCGTTCGATTTGGAATGTTGTGGGCGAAATTGTCGTTTTGAACTGTTTTCGTTCACCGTTCGTTTTGCTTGGAAACAGTTAAAAACGACATCGTGAACTGCAAATTTTGACCCACCTCCGAGTAGAGGTGGGCGCCGACCAAAAATTTGCCGGCGGCGGCGCGCCGGTAAAAATTGGTCGGCGCGACTCTTTTTTTTGTAAAAAAAGCTATTTTTGATTGTTTTAGTGGATATTTTAGAGTATTAAAGACAGAAATTAAAAAGGAATTGCGAATATTATATATCTTGCCCTCCCAAGTTGGGTTTCTCATCACTAAAAGTCTCATTTGTAGAATTCAGCAGTGTTTTGACCCGGGTAGCGTACCTACCTAGTCCTTAGACTTACCGACAGGTACTCAACGAAGTTAGTTCAGGTATATGCGCTGACATCTAGACAAAATGCACAAATTCAGAGACATCTCACTGATAAATAGCTTTAGCACCAACAGTGACCACCAACTTGTGAGAGGCACAATGGATATCAACTACAAACCTCAAACACGGGTAGAGTTTATGAAATCTATTCTACGACTTCGCAATCCCAAATTGTCATTGGATTCGAAGCGTTCTCAATAGAACTACAGAAACGACCACAGGCAATATTGACGAAAAAACTGATAACGTGGTCAAAGTGGTGCGAGAAGTGGGAAGCATACACTTACTGCCGCAGCGGAACGGCATTAAGTCTAAGCTTCTACAGGAGACTGGAGCTATTGAGGAAGTGAAGCGAGTTGCCATTAGCGCAATATTCTTCAGATACGACAAAAATCGGATCCGATGCGCCAATACACGTGCCATTATGGCACGTGTATTGGCGCAGGAAGGTCCGAAGGACCTCGAAGGTCTTTGCCAGTCAGCTTGGGAGAAGCTATCAGAATCAGCTTTGTAATAACAAAGCTCCGGGGGATGACGGCATAGCTGCATAGCTCCTGACTTTTAGTAACTCCAATTTTGAAGGAGCTCGCAGAAATTTTCAATTCCGTCATTCAGCATGGCATGACACTGGAGACAGGGCCAACTCTTCAGTAAGGCGATTTAACTTTACTGAAGAATTTTATAGGGCAATATCACTCCAGAGCCACGTATATAAGCTGTTTTCGAGAGTCATCATTAATCGTCTATCTGGAAGACACTGACAGATTGTGACTCTTTCTTCGCCTGAGATTGAATTTTAAATTCTCTTTTATTTCCTAATGAAATATAAGAGCCAAGTTTAAAGAAGTTGTGCGTACTGGCAACTGGTGCGCATGTGAATCGTGGACAGGGATGCAATTGCACAGCACCCCTCGGCCGCACTTACCGCCCGATTTTAACAACTCAGCGCCAATTTTCAAATACTCGGCGGCGGCGGCGGCGGCGGCGCGGACCACTCGGCGTGGCGGCGCCGCGCCCACCTCTACCTCCGAGGCAGGGTAGTTTGTGATCATATTTTGACATCTTTGAATCTGACAGATAAGTTTTAGCTGATAATTCAAATGGGAATCGAAAATTATAATTTTTATATTAAAATTTGATAGAAACTAACAGGCAAGAGAAAAGTTTATTAGATTTGCTTGGTTTAAATAATAACTGAAGGAAAAAAGGTAGGTTGAGACAAGTGACAAGCAGGCGATGAGCATGCAAATGTCATTTTTGTATCTAATCGTTCGCTTTGGGAAAAATCGTTGGTGGCAAAAGTTGCAAAATTGTTGAAATTTTCCAATTCGAACGCATGAACAAAAATGCCCATTTTGTAACTGTATAAACGACATCACTCCAATTCGAACGCACCTATGACTGTGGGTTATAATAATATTGATTTAAGAGCTTGTGGTTCGCCCTCTGATCTTATGGCTATATGTTTATGGTCCACATTCTTTAAATGTTATTTTGTTCAAACAGGAACTATTTTCAATGTATACATCAGACACGGTGGCATATACCGTGTTCGGTATCCGTGTGAGTGTGCTCAACGATGAACCATCACCACTCTGGTTCATCACCAGTCATATGGTGAAGTGGACATTCTGGCGAGGTTTCGAATTCACTATGATATTCTTCATACCCGCATTGGCAAACTTACTTAGGTAATCCTTTTAAACCATACTTCGATTCTTCGAGTACCAAATTGTAAACAGTTGAAACGCAGATCCTGGTTATTTTTTTTTCATATGTAGTTATATAGCACTCTCGCTCGAGGCAACGGGTTAAGGCGATAATAGCTCAGTAGTATTGAATGTCGTCAAATGCCGTGGCAAAGGACGTTGTTTAGAATCCTAGAATGGGCATGAACTTTTCATAAAGGAATACATCGTTAGGAAACCACTCGGTACTTTGTATTGCCCACCTAGCTGGCTACGACTATCTCTCTATTTTAGCTGATGCACTTGAGAGTCAGTTCTGTCCCTTCTGGGCGTTGTGGGCACTTTCGGCCACATTATTACTTACCATGGTGAGATTTTGTTCAAAACACATGCCTATTCAGCTATCCATAGTAAAAAAATAACCGTGAAGCTGGAGATAGTTCTTTGAACCACCATATTGTTGCAAATAGACATATCTACCCCCATTATCATATGGCACACCATCTGTTAATCATTATGTAGTTATATTGAGTAAATACAATCTTATCTGTTGGTCTCTACCTTCTTTCTTTCCTCCATGGTCTCTACTGTTTAAATAAACACATCATTTGGAGGATACAAAAAAGTAATAGGTAATCAGTGCATATAATTAATTTCGGATTTCAGACTGAAATTTTTTTCAGTACCCGCTACAGAATATGTGAAGAAAATCTTTCAAAACGTCGTTGAGGAGCGAAAAAAATCAGGTCACTCCAGCGACAAAGACCTCGTCAATCACATGCTTCAATTAAGGGACAACTTGAAGCTTCCCGCTGAAACTGGTTCACGTAAGATAGTTCACATAATGCAATTTAGCTGCATAATTGAATGTCACAACAATCTAATACTATATTAACTGAATTGATTAAAGTTACACGTGCTCCATTATAATCATCATATACTGAATGGTTATATGTTATTACAATATCATCGACTGAATTTGCTTCATGAATTACTTAATCTTACTTGTATTTACTTGTCCGTGAAGCCCTGAGGTTACTTATAGTGTCATTTATTTTAGACAATATACATTTAAACTACCGGTATGATAGCTTAGTGGTTGTGACGTCGAATGCCGAGACGAAAATCCCGGGCTCGAATTTTACAATGCGCTTGAGCTTTCGTAAAGAAAAACATCGTGAGGAAACCATAGCATGGTGGTAGGGGTACTACAAAGTGTACCCGCCTGCTTGTGTTCCTACAGCTGCACTTGAGAGTCAGTTCCTTCTAGGCTTTGTGTGCTTACCACCTTCGGCCGCATCATCACTTACCATGGTGAGATTGCGGTCAAAAACAGACTTAAAAAAAATACAAAAAGATTACCTTCTATGTATTCTAGTCTAATATAGGCTATAGCAACGCGCGCGTTGTTCTCGCTGTGTTTGCGTTACTAATTTTGTTTGTGGTATGTTGAGTGCTAACGTGACTGGTGCAGAAAATAAGTTTAGTTTTGTAATATACCTACCTCTTCCCCATCTATATTCAGGTGCTGGGCTTTCAAATCAAATGAAAACTCTGCATTCAGATAAGTCCCTGTAAGAACGTTACAATTGAATTAGCCTACAACAACTTCATTCCACCCCGTGGTTTCACCATCATTCCCGATACATCAAACGTTTTTTTCCGGTTAATAAGTGAAAATGAAAATGAAAAAAAAATGAAAAAAATATTTATTTCAGCAAAATACACAAAACACTTACACATTTAAAATATACACAGAAATACGCATAATGCTGGAGGTATTACTTATGACTTAGAATTATCTTATGACCTTCACACTAGGCAAAGCCTGTAACGCGAAGGCCAAAGTATTCTTGAAGTGTCCTTTAAAGAAGAGACCTCGGAACATAGGAGAGACTAATAATAGAAAATAATAATAAAACACAAAAACCAAAACCCAAAAAAAAAATTAATTAAATTTTACACAATAACTAATTCACTTAAAAAAAAAAAAAATACAATATATAATATAATAATAATATAATATAAATGTGAGAAAAAAAAAAAATACAAATGAGACCAATTACATTGTGGCTTGTTGTTAGGAATCAATTTTAAACCTATTCTCGGTATCCTCATACGTGAGGTTAGATAACCACCTGGAAACAATGGCTTTAGCTTCGCTGACCGAACTGCACTTAATATCACAGAACCTAAGAGCGACATTATACACATGCGATCTGATATACTGACCAAAACGTCTAGCAAAAACGGTTTTAATAGAGGGCATCGATATTTTAAAAACACGACACATTAACAAGGCTTCATAGTCCGAGGAGTTGATAACCATCTTGTGAAAGTTAATGGTTGTCCTCAAAATAAAGAGTTGACGGATGCTCAAGACGCCACTCTCTTTAAAAACATCAGTGGTGGGGTACCTAAAAGGCCTCTTTAGCATCACCTTGAGAACAGACCGTTGGGCTCTTTCCAGTAGTATTAAATACGACTTAGCTGCGCTTCCCCAACACGTAATGCAGTATATTATCAATGACTGACACAATGCAAAATATACATTTTTTAAAGTGTCTAAATCTGCTGCATCCCTTAGCTGTCTCATAATATTTATAATTTTCCGCAGCCGTCCTGAGAGAGTCTGAATGTGCACCTTAAAGGATAAATTATGATCTATCATTACGCCGAGGTATTTAATGACCTCTGATTTTGTAATATGCTCACAAACACACGGATTACTGTACTTGCCGCAGGTATGGATTTTTATATCCAAAATTTTAGGCGGTGCTGAAATTGCAGTCTTGTGGAAACACATATACGTAGTCTTTTTGGTGTTAAGAGTTAAAAGGTTATGCTGAAGCCATTCAGAAACCAAAGTCAAACCCTCTTCCGCTAGTGAATGCGTTTGGCACCATGTAGGACCATGAAAGATAATGACTGTGTCATCAGCATAACATAGTAAGTCAGCATTCCTAATTACGAGGTCATGAATATCATTCATATACAATATGAATAGTGTTGGCCCTAAAATGCTGCCTTGTGGCACACCAAATTGAATAGGTAGAGGCTGACTCACAAACTGACCCACCCTAACACACTGACTCCGTTCCATTAGGTAACTTTTAAACCATTCCAAGGCTGTCCCTCGTATCCCCATATTATCCAATTTTTTTAAAAGTATAGGAACAGACACAGTGTCAAAGGCCTTGGCTAAGTCCAAAAATACCCCGACACAACACTTTTTTTTATCCAGGTACGCCACCACTGTATCTGTCAGTAAGGACACTGCATTCTCAGTAGACTTCCCTTGACGAAAACCAAATTGCCTGGGTGATATATGACCAAATGATTCAGCGTATTTAATGAGTCGTCTGTTAACAATTTTTTCTAGTAGTTTTGAAAAAACTCCGAGCAGAGAGATTGGTCGATAGTTATCGATCGAATGAGAGCAACCAGTTTTATAAATTGGGCAGACTGATGCAATTTTCCAAACAGTAGGGAATTTACCAACGGATAGACTGAGATTAAAAATTTGCGTGAGAGGTTCAATAATTGTAGATCTGATTTCTTTTACTAGCGAATTTCCTATACCATCATTGCCTGGTGCTTTGTCATTCTTAAGTTCAAGTATTATACTTTCTACCTCAGCATTATCCGTAGGCATTAAAAATAGCGAATTAGCTGGTGTTTGTTTAGAAGTAATCGAATTTGCTAGTGATTCCTGAGTATTCTTTCCACCAGTTAAAATTTTATCAGCCAAGGATTTTCCTACTGTTTTATTGTTAAGTAACCTACCTATGTTTCATTATAGAATATAATCTTTTTTTGTGCTAAACTTCATATCAATCCGTTCGTTCAGCCATTGCGGCCTAATTGATTAACACCATCCTCCCAAATTTTACATTTATATGTTAGGACCGAAGTAGGTACCTTATTCTGACATTTACCAGAATTCCTATTACAGAATTTACGGAAGATTTAATGATGGCACAGGTGGCAGTGTTTATTCTTGGCGCCATTGAAACGTCGTCGTCAACACTGATGTACTGCCTCCATGAACTAGCGCATCATCCTAAAGAACAGGTATAAAGACACCTAACGCATCCATATTTAACGTAGACGGCTTAACCATTCCCATCATCTAGCAAAAGTACTAAAAGTTACTCAGTTCAGCTCGAAACAAAGTAGGTATTACGTCAGATACGTGTCGTAATTTACGAAAATGTGTCTTTTAAATTTATGACAACGCATTTAGATAAATTACAGAACCTACTCGAGCTGATATCGAATGCTTCGGTGTTTATCGTTGTTCCCGTCCTCACAGCCCATTACAAACAAAATATAATAAAAAATACCAGCAGTAATAATTTGTTAAGCCAGCAGCTCTAAACTCTGCTTAATTAATCGTTCAACTTTTTATCCGCTATTAATCAAATGCGAAATCAGGATTATTTTGCCTTTTGTTTATTTTAAAACTCGCCCGCGGTACGGATAACACTAGAAGGGCAGTTCCTATACTAAGTAATACCTTATTTATGTAAGCTCTGTCTAAAGTAAAAACCTCACTTCAATTAACAGAAAAAGTAAAATAAATTTAATATGATTAAAATGTAATGTAAAACCTAATAGATATATTTTCCTAATATGCACGATTCGCTCGCAGGAAAAGCTCTACGAAGAAATCAACGACGCGTTGGAACGAAGTGGAAAGGACATTTTGGAGTACGATGATTTATTAGATCTCAAGTATCTTACGGCCTGTATTAATGGTGCGTAATATAATATTTTGCCCTACTCCGTTACGTCATTACAAAAGACATTATTTATGTTTCCTTTTTCAGAGACGATGCGAAAGTATCCCCTTCTACCGTATGTGGAAAGAATGTGCAATAGGACGTATAAATTGACTGATGACGTGACGATAGAAAAAGGGGTCCCCGTAGCCGTGAATGTGATGTCTCTCCATTACGACGAACGCTATTTCCCGGAGCCGGAGCAGTGGCGTCCCGAGAGGCTAAAAACTGCGTCTGATAACGATAATCTCCAGTCTACCTTCCTACCGTTCGGAGACGGACCCCGGTTTTGTATAGGTAAGCTACCTACCACTCAAACATTTATGATAAAAAAGTTATCATACACATATTTCTCCAGAGGTCCCGAATATTATCAAAAATGTATTTCATGTTCATATTAGGGTCGTGTCACTAGAAATGATAAGTTCATACGTACACTACAGCTCCACACCCATTACAGGTTGACTAGAGAAGTAGATAGGTACTACAAAAACTAGTTTTTGTGATAAGGGTGTCGATTCTGGAGTACTCGAATTAATCACTTGTTTGAAATAAAGTTCGAACTCGTACTTTTTTCGAGTGAAACTTAGGCTATTCTGGCAATTTCAAAGCCACCATTTTCTCTCATTTTTCGAGGGCTAGCCCTCGTTCTGCTTCGGCTTGTCGGGACCGTTCGAAACTTATTTCGAATGCGAACTATCAAACGTCAAACAATTAGGTTGTCATTTGGAAACGTAACGACAGATAAGCCTAAGGTTACGCACAGCCAATATTTTTTTATAATTATTATAGTAATTTGTTAAACTTATGAATTCCAGATATATTAACATATAAAAAGTGTAAAACTCTTTTAAAAAATTAATTTAAGATTATATGTTATTGCGTACATTTAAAAATCGTAATTATTAAGTGAAACGAAACTTATTGTGCAATTTGTACCTATCTATCGTAATGGCAAACGACTATCAAACTATCAAACGTCAAACAATTAGGTTGTCATTTGGAAACGTAACGACAGATAAGCCTAAGGTTACGCACAGCCAATATTTTATTATAATTATTATAGTAAATTGTTAAACTTATGAATTCCGGATATATTAACATATAAAAAGTGTAAAACTCTTTTAAAAAATTAATTTAAGATTATATGTTATTGCGTACATTTAAAAATCGTAATTATTAAGTGAAACGAAACTTATTGTGCAATTTGTACCTATCTATCGCAATGGCAACATTTATTGCTTACACTCATAACAATTTCGAAGGTTAGCTCGATTACTGCCGAGAATAAAGGAATAGAAAAATGTATTCTGCCCTTCGAAATTTTACGGTCGAAATAGCACTCGTAAAGCAATTTCGATTCGAAGGCTAGTTCGAAGGAAATGAGAATTGGCTCCCAGGTTTGCTAACTGCGCCGGGGGAATTCAGGGGTGGCAACAACGCTACACCCAGGTCGTCTCGTGAACGTGAATGCATTATGTTTTAACGGCTTTTAGCTAACAGCCGCAGAACTTATATCTCTAATAGAATTCACGTTTGAGGTATGACTTTTTGTGGTTGTTCTTTTAACTTTTATCATATTGGGTATTCAGCCTTTACATAGTTTCAAAACTTTTAACATAGCTCCTTATTTTACAAGTCTTATAATCATTTCGCAATTACAAAAATTATTAATAGTAAATTATTGGTGTAGGTACTGGTACAATCTATTTCAATCCACAAACTGGAATGTTTCCGAAACCTTTCAAGAACCTCCGATCGATAAAGGTTTGTACGGACGGACCCCTTGTTACTCCCTCTTGCCTTTAGATAATTAATTTTGCTATAGCTGAATAAAGTTTCTATACTTACGGTAAACGTAACAACTTAATTCATTAAAACCGTACGTATTTTTTTGTAGTCATATCACAATATTTTAAAATTTCTAGCAAAAATAAGTTCTATGTCCCATATTTTGATTACACCTTAGTATATTATTTGATTTGTCTGAATACTCAAACAACAAAAACGAACGAAATTTGTTTTTTTTTTAAGTTTTTACTGATTTTTTTTACCTTCGTAAAACAATATGGCTAAATATTTCAGTGATTCGCTACCGTATTGGTTCATTTGGATAGAAAACTTGAAATAAACGCGTTTTCGGTTATCGTTAGTGAGATCGATTTTTCGCTCCCAAAATCCACCATATAGAAAATTTCATCGAAATCGTTCTTAGTGCCATTTTCGAGATCTCAAAACCCAGTTTCATAAATATATACAAATTTATAAGATAGGATAACGAGATAGTTAACAGCTGGATTAGTTTTTTTAGCTATTTTGATAGTGTTATATTATGATGGCAATTTACTTTGGTGCAAAACTGCGATTATTAACCATTTTGATCGTATAAAAAAGAGATGTGCGAGCTATGAATAAATTAAGACAAAAAGCAATCACAACTGCATCGCAGGATATTAATACTCTATATCAAATAATCCACGAAAAGTATCCTACGAGATTCATTTTTAGGAGTACTTACATGATTTATTACAAAATCCCTGCTGCAATTTTTAATCCCTTTTCACAAAAATTTAAGAGCCCGTTTTAGAACAGAAGGCTTACTACAACATAAACGAATATATTAATGAGCTTGGATATATGTAGCGCTCGCTCTTATAGGACGCACCTGTCGTAATAAATCTATGTTACTTTTAAAAAGAGTAATTGCTAGTTTATTGCAGGCTCTTCTGAGCCATACGCTAAAGTCAAATAAAAGTGCTTGTGAAGACTTGTTAAAAAAATATATTTAAAAGATGACATATTTAATATACCTACTAAAGAACCCCATAAAGATTTTCATATGTAATCCCATGAAATCCATAAGCGTATTTTGAAAAATCTCGCCAGTATTTTTTTTCTGATATAATGTTAATATAATTACTCATTTTATCATACAAAAAAATGTCAGGTTTACTACACAAAGTATATGTAAAAATACATACTATATTTCTAATAACAAAAGTGAGAAGATGAAAATGAGTCCGTTGTACAGAGCTTTGGTTTCTAATTTGCAGGCAAACGCTACGGCTTGATGCAAATTCGCACCGCTCTGGCTCAGATGACGCTTAAATTCAAATTTGAACCGGTTCCCGAGGAGCCGTACATCGTGGAGTTAGACCCTTACAGCGTCATATCATCACCCAAGACTGGAGGCCGAGTGATATTTGTCCAACGGTAGACGAATTATTGACGTCATCACATTTGAAGAGAAATTATGTAAATTGTTTGTGTGTATCTTATATAGAGACGATAGTTAAGTAGTTACCACTTTTTGCAATAAAAACGTGATTAATTGTGTCTTTTAACATCAGATTAATCACTTAAGTCTTGAAGAATAGTGTCGCCATCTGCGTGGCCTGCTAGAGATTGATAATAGCTAATTATAGATAGGACTTATAATTGAATTGTAAATCCTTGCGAAAGTTAGTGGAAACTAGAATCAATATAGATTTAGTTCAACAAGTTACCTTGGCTAAGTTTTAATGCTTTTTAAGATTATTCGTCATCGTTAACCCTATAATTGTGATACCTATTCCTATCACTGTCCTATTCTATCATCACACTCATCCTAATGTCACATATAGGTAATGTATTTTTAGAATATGACATATTATTTTAAGATTCTCCTAGATTCTTGTTTCAAAGGAAGTAGAGACAATTGTAACATTTGTAAGTACTTAAAATGGTCTCAACTGAAGTATTCTTTAAATTGTACCTTAACTGAAAAAATATACTTAAGATTTTTGATGAAAATATGCAGTATTTAGATGCCTATAACTTTTTTTGGGGTCTAGAGCCTCAATTCTATGCACATACATGCTCGTGAAATCTTAGGTTTTTAGTATTTCACATAGACTGAGTCGTGACAGTTCAAGGTATTTTACCAATATCTAGTGAAATTCCATTTAATTAGGTACTCTGAAATAGTACACACAATATTTCATGAAACCTCGCTGTACATACATAGTATTCCTTTATTATATCGAAATAAACATTAACCATTGAGAAATCTTATAAAATACCATGTGTCACCCTCACCCAGCTCATGTTATTTGAAATATATACTATAGTAACTCATATTGATTTAAAGACTCCAGATTTACCGGAACAAGGGTTGTGGTTGTGGGAAAAAGTGTAAATTATAATATAGGTACTCGGGCAGTTGCGTGTCTTCGTATTTTTACCACCGTGATGTCGACTTTGTGAGATTTTTTTTATGTAATCCAATCCTAATAAGGTCCATCGCCCGTCCCGGAAAATAAAACCATAGCGTCAAAAAGTCCATTAACTTTCATAATACAAGAAGTAGCAACTTGATTTGTTCATTGTTCTCATCGTAGCTTTCTAAAATATTTTTTTATTCTCAATAAAAGTGCTGCTCGTGTAAACCTTGTTGTAATATTTAAGAAAATGTACCTTACAGAAAATGTTACCTGGAACTGCTTTTGTATTTGTAATGTTATTTTACGGCGTTATTCGTAGCATTATTGCAATTTGAAACATGCTGCACTATACTGAGCGTATTTTATGTAATGAAGGAAAAGTATTCAAGGAATACCGTTATGTTCTGATTCATGTTCACTACAAACAATAAAGCAAACAGCAGTTGTAAGTTCATACAGGTATATCTATCATTAAAATAAATAATGTTTGTGTGTTCGGTCGTCTTCTATACGTTCGCGGCTTCGCGCATCATTCGTCTGAGTAAACATTGGGTCGGCAACACGCGAGTACCCTTGGTGTTTGCAAGTGTCCATAGGCTACGGTAACTGCTTACCATCAGGGAAGCCGTGTGCTTGTTTGCCACCTTAGTGGTATAAAAAAAGCTGAACTTTAAACAGTTGTTGTTGGTTGAAAGTTTCTGATATATTAATAAAAAATAAAATGGCTGTGACATACATACAGACGGACGAACATGATAACACTAAAAGGCATGTCAGGCATTAGCTAGTAATTAATAAAAATGTTGCTATAAGAACAACTATCGAACGGATTTAATCTTTACTTGATTTTATATTTTTAAACATTTTATCAGATATATAATTAATACTTTAAATCGAGTCGATTATCCGGATTGACTAATCGTTTTGCTTCAACAAAGTGTAAGATTACGGAATACCTAAAGAAATTAAGTCTAAATTAATGTTAATCTTGATGGAATAGTGTGGGGGCGAATCAACATTAAAAGCATTTTCGCGTGATACCTATCTACTAGATTGAATTAGTTCCACTTTTTGTTGAAAAAAGGTCAGAACAAGATAACACGGCAACACAACTTGTAGGGTCAATAGAAATTCTTACGCAGCCATCATCTTCTTTCTTACTTATATTGCAAATGCAAAAGTTTGTTATCACACTTCGCTCCGTAATGGCTGAATATGGACTGAACATTTCATGAAAGGTATTAGGTGACTTAATTAGGTCTTGGCACAACACATATGGTACTTTATATCCCGGCAACGCGGGTGAATCCACGGGGGACTATACCACGTGGAATATCCTTGTAATATGGACTGCTCAACTACCTATTAACCGAGAGTATCCTGTACCTTGATGTGTCAAAACCTACAGTCCGGCCACCAAGAGGATGCGTTCTGACACCTGATAATATTGGCCAAATCACGGAAACGGCTAACCTGATTACGAAGGGACTTTCTCTAAGCTATTTCTAAAAAAATATAATTTTTAACCGACTTCAAAAAAAGGAGGAGGTTCTCAATTCGAATGTATTTTTTTTTTTTTATGTTTGTTACCTCATAACTCCGTCATTTATTAACCGATTTGGAAAATTCTTTTTTTATTTGAAAGGGTACGCTTCCCGTTTGGTCCCATTGTCATCAGCAGGGCTATTTTAAATCGCTCGGATTCGATATCGGAAACGGATTCAAAAACGACCGAGGCGATTTTCCGCAATTGCTATTTTAATTTCTGAATTCGAATATTTTTTATGTTTCTTTACGGAAATATCAATTCGATACATCGAAAAGTTTTCGGAAATTAAAATAGCAATTGCTTAAATTCGCTTCGAAATTTTTTGAATCCGTTTCCGATATCGAATCCGACGTTTTAAAATAACCCTGCTGATCAGGATTTGATTACTTCTTAGTGTACTTTGAAGTCGGTTTAAGGTTTTTGTAAAACAGTCCAATTATTAATACAAGCTTTTTTTGGTGACTATACTTTTTGTTGACTGTACTTGCATTGTCTTCCAATATACTAATGTACACCAAATATCAAGTCAATCCGACCACTGGAAGTGGGTGAAATTCGACATGCAAGATTCCACCCGAACGAACAAACATACATACATAAATTGCAAGTTCAATAATAGCTTGTAAAAAATACTGAACCTTTCTGTGAAAGTCCCATCGCTTTAGGATTAGCCGTTTCCGAGAATAGGCGAATTAGTATTAACTGGTGTCTGAAACGCATTTTCCCGGTAGCTGCACTGTAATTGAAAAATATAACCTTTTTCAGTTCCACTGGTAAAAAGCAAGGTAGCCTCAAAGGTTTTTTATTCCTGCATAATTAGTTCACTTCGGTATTTGACTTCAAATTCGATTGGGTATCTACATACTAAGTATATTTTGATTGATTGCTACATAAACATTGATCAGAACATAAAATACCAAAGTGGCAAGTCTGCATAGGCTGGAAAAATGCAAAGCCAAACAGCATCATTATATGCTGTTAGGTAGGCATTAGCTTATACGTAACACAGTGCCACCTACCTAGGATTACGTTACACCCATAAGTAACGTACCCCGTGTATTCCTAGCACAACCCCTAAAAACTGTCAAACACAAGAAAAAAGAATGTGAGAACGGTTAACGGATAGGAGCGTTTTCACATCCATTTTATCAGAAGGAAGTTTCAGTTGTCTGCGAAAGAAACCGTAGTTTTACATATCCGACAATACTGTCACCGGTTTTTGTGAGTCCGAAAAGCGTCAATCACCATGGCGAGTAAACGTCGCGTCGCGTCGCCTACAAATCCAATAAATCCGGCTGACTTGTCGGTACCTACCACGTTACATGGACTACGTTCACGTCATTTCACTCACGGCAATATTGCGTACATTTTTTTTTTTATAATATATTTATTTACCATAATATTTTTTTACATTATTACATTTTTATAGCCTTCACGGAAGCCTCGAGGGCTTATCTGTGTCGGCGGTCGCTGCACACAGTGATCATAATAGGTTTACAATTCCTATTTTATTTATATATATACAATGTGGATACAACTAAGTGACATGTAGGTATTCTAAATCAAAGTTGGTTTCGTCTTGCTGATAAATTGTTATCATTTGATCAACAATGAAATCGCGATAAATTATTCAAACATTTCCTACAAAAGATCAAACTCAAAGTCAAAAGTCAAATATTTTGTTTAGTTAATTTGAGAGCTATAATCCCATATTAAAAGTTGTAAGGTACAACATGATGAAGGTTTTGAAAAAATTACCCATTGTATACCTACTTACTGAATTCTTGCTTTAAGGCGGCCCTCTGTGGCCGGCGCAACTTCAACGCGAGCATAGTCTAAAAGCTTGTTGTTTCATCCAACGTAATGTTTGACTGCGAATAAAGAGAGATAGCATCAGAGCCGTCGGTTATCAGTCGGTAAATTCCGCTGATCACTCGCGGCCGCTTCGCTAGGTCGTCATTCATGATTTCGCATTCATAAAACTTGTTCCAGGAGTATACTTCTTGTGAAAAAATCTTACAAGTTTGTGAAAAAAAAGTTAGTTATTTAAAATCTCCAATACATTTGCAAGCCTGGTATCTAAATGTTTTCTTTACTTTTACAATTTATAGGTACATTAGATATGGCCAAAGTTCAGGCAAAAACGCTGTTTTTCGGAGGCTTTGACTGAATTTGTTTCACACTTTTTTTAAATTACGCCAAGATACAAGGCTAGATATAGTACACAAGATACTAATTTGTTCAAAACATCTAACGAAAAATGTTTAACAACGCCATAATAAGTACAGGGGTTTTGTATGAAAAGTATGACGAATTGAGTGCTCTTAACATGTTATCATGTAAATACTAAGATCTAACATTAATTATACCTGTAGGGTGTATTCTGCAATTTGTTCTCCTACAAAAGCAATTTTGCTGAAGATGTTGTATGAATTTCAGCGAGTATTATCAACAGTGTGTATCAGGTAAGCTTTAATACACTATAATAATTCTTACATACTAGGATAGGATCATATTCATATCTACTAGCTTCACTATTATAATAATAACTAATTACGTGTCTATGAGACCTATTCTCAAAGCAATTCTTAGAGCAGATAAATCTTGTCACCTTCAACAACATTGAAAAATAATCCTGTAAATCGTTTCGTTACACAAGGCTAAAATTATACACCTACCTAATAAAGAGAAAGGACCGCCGGCACTGTCTAGAACAATATCCAGTTACTGAAACAGTTTTAAGCATAAAATAACGATTAATAAGCCTGCTTTGAAGTTAAAAACTCTGTTACTTACCTAAATCTCATGGACAACAAAACTTTTGCTGCAAAGCGTTTGCGTCGTCTCGAACGAGGAGACGAACGAGCCTCTCAAAATATCCAAGCAAAATGAACTTCAACACGGTTATGCCAAGATAAAATGTAAAAAACATATTGCCTTCATAACTTTTGGCTTAAGAACTTATTCGTGTTAAACATGCTTATGTAAAAGCCCTGTTGTTATCAAGTATAAGAAAGCAACCTTTTAAATATACAAAGTAAATATGAATGAACGACCAAACCGTAGGTTATATTTTGGGGTAGCTTCAGTTCGTTTTAACTACAATATTTTTTCTGTTCATTACCCGCATTTGCATCCCTGAACCCGGCCACCTGGTTCTTATTTGGTTCAGTAGTTCTCTAAATAAAATACGAGGCGAAACATAAATTTAGTACCTATAGACGCGAGAGACAAGCCGACCGACCGATAGGGAGATAAAATCAATATCCATTTACGGGCATTGAGCATTGTTTACTTTACAGATTATAAATTGATGTGAACTTACTATTTATTTACCTAAGATATTCAAGAATTTTAAAGCAATGCAAGGAAATGATTAAAGGAAAAATATAATCCAGAATGCAGTGACTTGTAGGAAAAATATACAGAAAATATAATCCAGAATGCAATGACTTATAGGAAAAATATGTATGTACAAATGTAATCCAGAATGCAATGACTTGTAGGAAAAATATGTAGAAAATGTAATCCAGAATGAAATGACTTGTAGGAAAAATATGTTGAAAATGTAATCTAGAATTCAATAACTTGTAGGAAAAATATAATCCAGAATGCAACGACTTGTAGCATAAATATGTGGAAAATGTAATCCAGAATGCAATGACTTGTAGGAAAAATATGTTGAAAATATAATCCAGAAATTAATGACTTGCTTATCTTTAAATTCTACGAAAAATAATTATATCTAAAGGTAATGTATCGAACGAAAGACATGAAAAGATAAACGAAGTTAATGAGCCGTTAAATCACTTAGCCAAATTATAGTAGCGAATCAACCTTTGTTCTTCGTGTAGATAATGGTAAAATATTCCAAGTTTATTAATTAAATTATTCCATACAATCACTGAATATATTCCGCTGGATTAACTCGTCACCATTTGGTAATGGAACATTTTAAAAGCCGCAATTTTGCAATCAAATTAAATTCATGCAAAATAATTACAAGTGAGTTCTCGACATTGCCGATAATATTATGCAATTGTATACAATAAAATGCGTTCAACTTTACTAACGAATTAATTTTCCAGATAAATTAAGTTTGGGGCCTTCCAGTAGGTCCACCTGTATCAGGAGACTATTAGACCAGGAAAGTTATTAAGATACATTATTTATAATAATTATACTCAAAATAAGTTATTATGATCTTAATCTACCTACTCATAATTTGAAGTCTTCTCGCTATTGTTTTGTATTGTATTGTATTGTAATTAGGATAACATTACCCTGGACTTTCGATGCTTTTATCTCAATTAGGCCAAACAATTAAAATTAATTGCGAAATATTAAGAAAGAATCAAAACGTTAATTTTATGCGGTGTGTTCACAGAAATTGTTTGACCGAATGAATCCATTTTTGCAAAATATAACTGGAAACATTTCGTGTAAATTATTAATGAGCTTAATCAAGAAAATTGGATTCACGAAACGTAGCCTCCGGCGTAACGCAGCATGGCTATATATTAGAAATTCGCTGTAACTAGGTTACTCATATTGTTATCATAGGTATTAAATCAGACCTCGAATTGTTAATAATAATAAGCTTTATTTAATAATAATAATAATGGCGATTTGAGAACTGAATAACATCGTGAAGTCAATTTCAATCAACAGTAATAAACATAGGAAAAAGTGTCGTCATAAATTTTGGCATAAGTCTTCATAAATCAAATACCTGGTTACAAACTTTAAGAATCGCCCGACTGATTCGCAAAGTTTGTTAGATTGAAAGGATTTGACCGAAATGGGAGTTATGAAGTGGCGGTCCCGGGTCGGTGGACGAATGCACCTACAGTAATGTTTCAGCTGTGGACTGGTAGTCGAGCTCCAGTTTCAGTTTCCACCCAGTGTAACCGCGGGAGAGCTACCGAGCGCCCGCTTCCCGGCACTTGCACCCCTCCGCGGCCGCGACAACCTTCACACCAAACGCGTAGCGATAATACGATGCCAGACACTACTTTATATTAAAAGTTTCAAAATATAACTATGACGTGATTAAACGTGTAATTTTACAGAATGTTCATTTAGTGCAACACAAAGCTCTACATCGGTAAGTCCGAAATGACATGCATGTAAAGCACACCGTCGAACTGGATAACAACTGTATAGGTATTTAATTTTCATGCTCTCTGCATGCATAGCAACCTTCTATAACAAGACTTAAGTAGTTCAAAGTGCCGTGACTCGAGTTCTGATTTGGGGAGAACTCATTAAGAACCCTTTAAAGAGAAACTTTCGAAATCACTCGCAGGCTCTCTAAAGATATCAATTTAATTAAATTTACAAGCCTTAATACTGAATGATTTTAGAACAAAACACACAATATGGTCAACATTTTACCTCACAAATATTATAAATGCGAAAGTTTAGATTTTTGTAGGTACATACCTCAATCACGCATAAATACGGAACTATTTTGATGTAACTTATCACATAGATAGAACATCCCCTGAATAATATATAGAATACAATTATCCTGGAAAAAACATAAGATCTTTCGGGGACAAACGGGGGTGAAACCGCGGGGCGGAAACTAGTTCTGACTTCTGATATAAATAATTAGTTCTACCAAAAATATACCTTTATACTCATTAATTTACTTATTACATTTTATGTTCTAAGTTATGTACCACAGTTTTAGTTTAAGTGCATCACCAAACTCCAAAACTAGTAATTAAGGCTTTTTTTAATAATACAACACTTAAGAATACAGCGATGACAACCCATTGCAACCATTGTCTTATAAACATCAAGGAATGATTGATTTCTTTTTCAAAATTAAATTACCTTTATACTTTCCTCAAGCGAAAGATGCCTGAAGAAGGCCGTGAGATATGAAAAGGCTCGTTAGTGTGATAAAAAGGCTGTTAAACTGGCAGCAGGCGTTTACTTTAACGCCTTTTTCATGGAAAAAATATTTTAATAATCTCTGGTAAGCCAGAGTTTTATAAAGCGATTTAAAATTATTTATCATTTTACACTTTTCGTTATTTGACCTTTTGTGAGCCCATAATAATAAAACAATAGAGTAAAATTTAATTTCAGTAGGTAAATAGCGTTTTATGAGTTAGGCCGCAAATGTACCCATTATAAATTGAATTTACAATAATACGATTATACCGAAAAAACAATGTGTGTACCTACATGGAGAATCTAATTATAGCACGTAATAGAAGTCACTGGAGCTTGTAACTCGCGAAATGCGAAACGTGCCAAAACGCTAACCTTTTGTAGACCGCTTCAACGGATTTTATTAAATCCAGCTTTTTTTTTACTCAGCTGCAAAATCTGCAACGTGTTTAAAAAATCATACTGATATTTTATCGAATAAACCTATATTAATGATAATTCTGATGGTTCTAACAAACCATTCAGTGTTAATTTATATTTTCATTGTTATTTTATCAAATTCTTAAATGGTAATTCTGCAAATAAAAGTTATTTGGTACCAATTCACGGCAGAAAAAAGTTTGCAGTTCTGAAGATCAGAGGTAGAAAATATGAATCCCCAAACGACGATAAACTGCGGTATAAGACCGTCTGAAAATAAATAGCCCTTTGAATGTTACGTGCCAACTATACTGATCTAAACGAAAGTCTAAACCTAGAAGCTCATTACAAAAAATCTAAAGGCGTATTGACAGATGGCCCTGTTCCAAATTCAAATATTCAACGCACTGCAATTTACATCATGTAGCCATGATACTCGACAGGCACTTGAGAACGCGTTTCCTCCATCGATTAAGCCAGGGATAATCCGCTTGCTGATACTAAAACTATTGAGTAGTTTTAGTATCAGCAAGCGGACCACTTTAACAGTGATGAATGAGTTCAGTAGCTCAATTACCGACGGACACCACGCCCACAGTAAATGTTAGTCAGCGAAGAAAAATATCGAAAGAAAATGTAATATGATGGTGCTTTCTAGCAAATTCCCGCCTTCATGTCGTAAATAGTCTGTCACCTCGAATCTATCATTGTTCCGGCAGCTGCACTTGAGAGCCAGTTCCCTCTCAACTTATGACCAAATCATAATATAATATAACCCGACATTCGATTGATTAAAAATCCAGCCCAATTAGCTTCAACAAACAAAGAGATAATTTTCAACAAATATGTATTAATGTAAATAATGTAATTCTATAGGTATTTAATCTGATAAGACGCTCTTTCCTTGTGCCGAATGGGCATTTTCTCATTGCTAAATTTCAGTATTTACACCATAAAATATAGGTGAAAGGTCCGATGTTACCTATATTACACCTTCCGACTTTTATTGCTTCATGTGAATCATCCAAATATACAATTTATCGCAGTACTTCATGAAATGGCTAATACCTAACTTTTCATTACGAATCCGCAGATATTGTCATGTTTGACAAGTGGCGAGGCGACTGATTAAATTAATCCGCATGTACGTAATAGTTATACCCGAATAATTGGCCATACGCAACTGAGGGTAGATGTTCGGATCGATTTATCGTACCGAAATCAAAAACTTTTTTAATAGACGTCTAAAACTCCATTCACTGCAAAAAGAGAGTGACGAGTCTCCACCAAAAAGCGAAAACTTTTTTATTCCCAAAACACTATTGTGGAAACCCTTTACAAAGGAAGTTGGAACAAATAACTATATTTACCTTGCCTGTTTACCGAATGTTCCCTGCAAAGCTATTTTCGTGAATCTGAAATTCAACAAGGATGAAATTGAATCAAACACCGTGATTCAATATTAGAATTTATAATTGATTGTCGCTTATCAAATTTGAAAGGCGAATGGGAATTCGTTATCCATTATTGACTGCTTTATTATTTGATAAATGGAAATCGCAATCTATTTGAAATAAGAGCGCAGTATCTCAATGTACCGCGTGTTTTGCACCAGACGGGGAAGTACGGACTGCTGAGTGAATTATAAATTAAAGTAAACAAACGTTAAATTGTGTTTTTTTTTTTCAAATTTAGAATTACTTTTATCTATCTAGAAATTGATATTTTAAACATTCGTTTTTCCTCGTGATTTTCACCGGCCCAGAAACTGTCTATGCAAAAAATCACGACGATACGTACTTTGCTGTTTACAAAAAAGGTAAAATAATAAACCAACAAATGTTCTTTCACGTTTTTATTATTTGTAGGTATTGATTGATTAATACAGGTTGTCCCGAGAAGTATTGTCAATCGGAAGTTCAGAGGTAGAGTTCCTTAGAGGAACCCGAATCATGTATGTTCAGAAATATGTACTAAAATTCAATATATTGTTTTAGTTACATATATGCATTCGCTATAAGTTCACTATTCAGTACCCCTAGTTCTTGAACGATTTTAGTTAATCGCGTTTGAGTTAACTATAAAATAGAATGGGAGAAATTAGTACCAGCAGTATTCCGCTAGAGCCGCTGTGCCAATTCCTATAGAGAATGTCGTAAACGCAAACGCGTTTACTAACGTCAATTCTTTACACTCGGGGTACTGCTAATTTAAAAAATATAATTGGCCATTGATGCTGATTCTGTTGTTTACAACTAAACTAATTTTAATCTCACTATGTCTCTTTCTAACAAAGAACATAAGAGAAGGATGTAAGAAATTTAGTTCTGTCAAATTAGTCCAATGCTTGGTTTCAACATAAATTTTGTCACCATATATCGCGGTTACGTCTAAATACCCGCATATGAAGACGGCAAAGACTAATTTGACAGCTTTAAATATGTTCTATCCTTTTTCAATAGTGTTTGTAAGAAAGAGATGTGATGTGACTAAAATTAGTTTAGTGCGATTTACAACAGAATCGGTACCATTATCTCATCTATTAACGTCACTATGATCTCAATGTTATCCTCAGAGTTTGGCTAAAATACAGGAAAAATAGTTAACAGACTCTAAATCTACAAAAAATCGCTGAACATAGATAGGGGTGATACGGGTTCCACTAAGAATGTTTTACTTACGATTGACACTACTTCTTAGGGCACCTGTATATTATTTGCCTTTTCATTATTCGATGTGATAGATTTGTATAAACGGTTTGTTTCGTAACATGTAATAGTCATTACAAATTAAGGCAGGAGTTCCCAACCAGGGTGCGGCCATCTAGGGGAGTATAGAGAGAATGTCAAGGGGGGTGAAATACGTTGGAATTTTCGGAAGTAAAATTTTCTGTCGTTTACTGTTTCAAAACGAAACGTTCGTCAGTCGCTGATGAACAAGTTTCGATAAATAAATTTGAGAGGGCTGAAAATATTATTTATAATCCGGGGAGACTGAACAAAAGAAGGTTGGGAAACTCTAGAGCGAAGATAACATTCAGTTCCGGTATTCTTTGGTACATTTTGAAATATTTCTTGGCGATATCGCTCCCAATTTAACGTTAAAGTCGTAAAAAAAACCTGCCAGCCATTATTTTGCATTGATTTTTTGATATCGAAGAGATTTTATGGTTTTATCAACTGACTCTACATAAAAGTATCGATGAGAACTATGCATATTTTGGTAGATGTCCAAGGTATCGGAGTGATACTCTAGAAAAAATATGCTTGTTATGTAGAAATTAAATCCCCCACCCACCAAAATGTAATCCTAGAGCTACACCTAGTACCAACACTGAAGGCACTGAAGCCATCACAGATATATATGAAGCTATCCTCTATCACGCCAGCGCTGATTACTTAATCTGCTACCCGAAACCAATTAACGAAGACAACTAAAGATAAATGGCTAATACGAATTAACACGATGCAATCAAAAGCCAGTGGTAGGTACCTAATCGTTAATTAGAGTAGTTTCTTTGACAAATATTCAAAGATAACTTATTTGTAAAAATACCCTATGTACAAAATTGGGGATACGCGCTGAAAAAAATGATCTACAAAACTAGTTATGTAAGTTGACGTTTTATTGTCAGGAAACTAACTTTAGATACATTTAATCAAATAATTTAGTAACGAACAAAAACTTGTTTTGTTACTGGTAAGTTTAGTTCGCAAGTCACTCTGTTTAGGTTATTGGTCGTCAAATTTTGTGTTACTGTTAAATAACATTTTGTAGTCACTTGTAGTCCATTTTGTTCAGTGGCGGATTCTACTAAATCAATAGTAGATTATTAATCAAGGATGTAAGGCACAAATCCCACGCGAGATATTCTGCTTTTCATTTCGAGTATGAGGAAAGTAAATAGCAAAATAATTAAGAAAAAATCTTCCGAATTTGCACTAATCTCGCTTTTCCACCCCTTTTTCCTTCATAGCACACGATGTTTTTTTTTTTTATAAATCACCCAGCATGGTATACCGGCGTATACCTAAATTGCAGCTTCTTTCATAATGGTGTTTATGAGATAGAACATTACTAAATGCTGCTCTATCTCGAAGAAGGTCTTGTTACAGTTATTTTGATAATTTTGGACTAAAACAATTTAAAAAGATATTTCCGTATCCTTTTTTTTTATATTTTGGCGTCACACGGCTTGTGTATTTTGCCATTCTCCAGTTAAATTATAAGTTCTAGTCACAATAAATCACTTTCACATAGTCCTCAGTCAGTCACCGTCCATAAAAATCATGTTTTAGTACAATGGTGGTTGTACTAAAACTTTTCACGGACTTCTTGAGATAACTTGAAAAGGCACGATACACATGATTCATTTCATTTTACTTCACTGGTGATCTTTATTGGATAAAATACTACCGATAAATGCAATCCCACCAAAAACATATTTATGTAAAGTGTTGCCAAGACATAGCTCGCACTGTCAAAATGTTAGCAGATCTCATGTAGAGCCAAGCTTATAAGTCTACATGCACATACTACTCTACAAGCCCTAACTTCACAAACTACACACCGTAGTCAAAATATATGGCTTGGCCGATTATTTCATGAAACCTCGATCTATCATAGTATTCCTTTATTATATCGAAATAAACAGAAATCTAATAAAATACCATGTGTCACCGAACTCATGTTATTTGAAATCTACTATAGTGCCCCTTCCAAAACTTAATTTTAACTATCATTAGTTTTTTTCGTCTAATAATAAAAAAAATATCTCGTAATAATGTAATTAGTAATTTAGTTAGTTAGGAATTAGAATCCTGGGAGGGTTGGACAGTCAGTGTTGCCACAATAAGATAAATAGTTCCGTTCGGTTACGGAACCCTAAAAAGACGCCAATGAGCTCTTCAAGGTCGGCAACACATTAGCATTTCCCCCGATATTGCATGTTCATAAGTGGCGGTGACCACTTTACAATCAAGTGGACCGTGGTACCTATATATAGGTATCTACCTCTTCATAAAAATAGAAGCATCAGTTAAAAGCCCTTATAGTTGCTTAGATAGGTACACTCTTTAGCCATATTGAGCAAAATATTGATTTCAACATGTTTTATTTTAGATTAGAACCATGACGAGAACCACAACTTCAGACTTGAGGTTGCTGGAGCGATTCAGCAG
Source organism: Polyploca ridens (assembly GCA_951394255.1). NCBI lineage: Eukaryota > Metazoa > Arthropoda > Insecta > Lepidoptera > Drepanidae > Polyploca > Polyploca ridens. The sequence continues at coordinate 6,892,470 of OX596248.1, forward strand.
TAGCAGCACGAGCACAACGACCAGCACCACGCCCAGCAACGTGGGCACAGGCCCCAAGCCAAGTCATAATGGCAGCAAACGGCCGACACCTCTCGTCATATATCCCACCGGTGAGAATTCGATTAGCAATTAACGCCGGGCTATTGCGTATCTTTGGTGGTAATCGTAACGAACACAATTAATGATTTCATCCAGTGACCATTCGTAGGCCATGATTGGATGAAATTTATTAATGGTGTCCGTTACGATTACCAATAAAGATACGCGGTAGAGCCCCTGAGGGTCTAAAAATCCCACTTGAGAAATAATGGTTAATCAAATCCGAATGTTTGTATATTGCTACCAAAAATATATTTGAATTACCTACATAGGATCTGTTGTAAATCCTTGAAAGCTGGCCATTAATACTATTTCTTCTTTTACTCTTTTTGTATGAATGTAATTAGTCTCTCTCTTGCAATTACAACCATATTTGTACTATACATGTACAATTGTTTGTACATAATTAAGCCCATATTCGTGGCAGCTTCAAAAGCGCTCTGTAGGCATTATTGTACTTGCCTTGAAGAATTTACATATTGCCTACCTCACTCATTGTAGTAGTGAGCTTTGCTTGAAGCCATGACAGGAAGCCTTCAACATTTCAATTATAAATAAACAAATAAAAGTTTAATTTGAATGTAGTTTCACTCTTTATTGAATCTGTATGTATATTATAATAATAACTAGCATGCGAATTTATTAATATTGTCCAGAATCGCCCTTCAAATAAATCTATATTGAATAAACTTGATAAGCGACTCATATTTTGCATAAAGGTCAATATTTAATGGGCAGGCAAAATTAATATTGAACATTTTGTAGTTACCAACAAGGTGTCCACGAACCAATTACCCATAATGACGGTGACGCACATGCAGGCTTTGTTAACCATCGTATACAGGTCACATTTTAATCCGCAGAGCGAGCCATGGGCTCACCCGAACTGCCATATCGTGACATCGTTGACCTAGATCAACAGAGGTATTCTATTTAGTTATTAAGCGGTCAACTCGTCACAAGCTAGTCGAGCTAGGCTTTCGCTATTAGCTTTTGATTCTCCACATATCTTGCATTGTAACAATAAATAACCAAGTATCTTGGCATAACCCAATTATGTCATGGCTTGCCGTAAGAAATACCAAAGGATGCAATAAAAGCATAAGCTCGGCCATTATATGTGCGCCGCTGTCCCTCGGCGCGGGCGGAACTAACCGAGACGAAGCTGCACGCCACGCCACGCCAAGCAGATAGAAGGCGTCGTAAATGTACACAATACTACATGCGCTGCCAAGGCAAGCCATTCCACACAGGTGACGGGAACCAACCCGCAAGTCGTAAGAAAAAGTTATTCGTTTCCTTTTCGCGCCAACCGGCGAAGAAACATTATGCTAGTAATACCGCGACACTTTGATTAGTTACACGGCAAAGTATGTAGCTTATGAGTTCAATAAAGATCAAAATATTAATTCATATTTAAGCCACCGACCGACATAAAATGTTATTGAATTCATTCATTGTATTTTACAAGCTGCTCTATTTGATCGTATTTGTTGCTGAACGAACTAGTTGACAGTCAGTCAATCAACAATTTGTTATTCCAATTTTCAAATCTCCAAATAAAGGTTTCCCGAAAGCATTTTCGTATGACGCCTTTTCAATCTTTAAATAAATTACTTCTCTACATAAAAATATAATTGAAAATTATATGAACGATTCTGCAAAACAGAAAGGCTTCTTTTAGAAAACATACGATGACGCACCCAACTCAACACCCTCCCAGAGAAAGTGGTTGAAACCGTGGCGTGTAACTTGTTCAGTATGCAATGGTGCTGAGGCTGAGAGGTCCCAAGTGGCGAATATGGATTTAGATGGAGCATTTTTGTAGGGTTATAGTCAACAAGAAATCCTTATACTTTCGCCATGGCCGTCCCTCTGACTGTCTTTCTACAGTTTAACTCAGAGACTCTTAGCTAGAAAGCTGTAATTTCATATTACATATTAATCACGCCGACAACGGCTAATAATAAAAACATGAAAAAAAAATTTAAGGATTCCTCTCCCTGACACGTAAAGTAGAGATGTTTTATTTTTCTCGTCTATCCCATGGGTTGTCATTGGATAGGTCGTTCAAAAATCTTGCGGATGTGTGAAAACCATTTTTCGATTCAGAGATCCATTTGCGCTATATACAGGTCGTTGTTTTGGTCAGCGACGAGCGACTCAGGATACAGCTATGCTATTCTGTAAAAGGTAAATCATCTCGAAAGTCATCTCGCAACTCACCTCGCATCTCGATTTGGCGCTGAATTATGTTTCAGAATACCAAATCCTACTGACAACCGTCAAAATACTCACTTGTCGTAGTACATCTCACTTCCGTCATCATTCGATGGCGCTAGTGTCGAACTCACTGATTTTAAGAATAGGAAACTCTAATCTCATCGCGGATTCAGAAGTGATATTGCAAATGAACTTTACAGAATAGCACTACTGGTGTTAAAAAAAATATAAAAAAAAATACTTTTTTTTGTAATAATAAATAAAAAAAAAATTGTAAATTTTGTAATAAGCTAAAGTGTAGACATAATACTCAACGGGAGTACGAGGGAGTAAAGGGGTGGGGCGATGGCGGCTTGCGCCTAGCTCTAGTCTGTGCACGTGCCTAGTAACCATACTTTGCAGTAATTTTATTTCAAATTGAATAAGATATTTCTCAACATATTTACAGTATTTAATGGAATTAAGTCCATTTTGTGGTGTAGCTTGATTAGCCGTTCTTAATCGATCGGCAAAGTTAAGCTACGCCTGTCGTGGTCGGTACCTGGATGGGTGACCGCCTAGTGGTATTTCAAATCGAGCGTTTCCGTGCTTCGGAAGGCACGTAAAGCCGTTGGTCCCGGTTATCACTTAATTGTGATAGTCGTTAAGCTAGTTGGATGCCTCCTAGGCGGCTTGAAAAATTCCAACAGTAGGTTGACCACTAGCCTACCTCCACCGATCCGCAGTGGGCACGCGTGGTGGAGTATTGCCCATTCCCTTTCACCTTCATTTGTGAAAGGAGGCCTGTGCTCAGCAGTGGGACATTATAGGCTGATGATGATGATGATGAAGTCCATTTTTGGGGAATATATATTTTGTACTACCGCTCCTGGGTCGCTTGTCGCCGACCAAAACAACATCCTGTATATTAAGCTAAAAAGTGTAAAATTTTTGTTATTCAAATTTTCCCGGGTAAAACCGCGAGGCGGAAAGCTAGTTATGTATACTTATTAAATCCACTGTGTGGGCGCGGTGAGGTAACGCAAGCTAATTCAGATTCGAGAAATGCCCGATGCTAAATTAAATAGCACGTTTTGTGCAAATAACATTAGCTACACAAAGTAAGCAATAACCAATAAAATCAAATGTGCAAATATGCGTCAAACCAGATGAAATGCAATCCTGATTTGCTAATTTTTTATGAATACCTGTTTTGCTAACTTTATCATAGAATGTATACACATTCTACGATGTATGTTTGATTGGAATGAAAATTAGCACATGTTGAGGATGAGCAATGTTCAGGACGAGCTAAAAATAAAACCATGGCTACTCACTAGCGTATATTTTTCACAAGTTATAGAAATATTGAAACAAAAACAATGACATGGAAAATCACACTATAAACTTGAATATTTAAAGCCAAAAAGGTTAGGTCTACAATTTGTGGTCGCCAACAGCACACTTAATCTATACCACAATCTATACTAATACCAATAATAAAGCAGAAGAGTATTTTTGTTTGTTTAAAGGGGCTAATCTTTAGAACTACCAGTCGGACTAGAAAAATCTTTCACTTATAGGAAGTTTCATGATCCCCGATTATTCCTTCCTTTTTATCTCAGGAAATCTCTATAGGCTCTCGGAAAAGCGGATAAAACTGCGGGCAAAAGCAATTATAATAAATAATTTCTGCAAGATCTATTTAAAGATAACGTGCACCGGACGGCTATAACGACTACAATAACATATAAATACCTACTTACATGCCACAGATAATAAGAAACAAACCCTTCTATATTATGTAGTCTCTTTTCCTCCTGAAAACCTTTTTCATTAAGCTGGTAATTGCAGAACCCTTAGAAATAATTAATTTTATTTTTCTTCCTGTTGATACTGTAAATCCCATAGAGTTAGAATATTAATAGAGCGATTATACTCACGGGCCGTGAGCACGGGTACGGGCAAAATGTCCTTAAACGAAGTGCGCGTACATAGTTTTATTGAACTACTAAAATACTTATAATGAATGCCAATTTCTCGTTTTTATCGATACTTTTACCGAGAACAAATGACATTTTGTTCATCCATATCGACATTTTGTCTGATTGTAAATCAACTAGTGTAGAATATATCTGTGACTGCATCTATATGGAAACTGCACACGCTTCGCACAAGGTAATGCTGTTGACGCTATCACTCTAAAATATTCTAACTCTATGGTAAATCCCAAAATTACAGTATATTATTCGAACCCATAGCTCTATTATTTCAAGCAATATTCGATAAAGAGGGTTGCCATTCTCATTCACCCCTTTGTTTACTACTCCGTCTATTCATATAGCTAAGTAATGAAATGTTTCCCATTGTTTCAGTGACGCCGGAATCGATAGTTGTGCCGATAGTGTCGTGTATTTTCGGGTTTCCTTTGCTGGCACTAACAGTTATATGTTGTCTAAGGCGGAGAGCAAAGTTAGCCAGGTAAATAATGGTCAATTCGATGTTAACGTGTAGTTATTGCATGATTTACACGAACAGTGGCCCGGATTCTGTAGCTCACAACTAAACTAAATTAATCTTTCTAACAAAGAACATAAGAAAAGGATGTAAGAAATTTAGTCCTGTCAAATTAGTCCAATGCTTGTTTTCAATATAAATTTAGTCGTCATCTATCGTGGTTACGCCTAAATACACGCAAAATAAGACGGCAAAGATTAATTTTACAACTTAAAATATGTTCTATCCTTTATCAATTATGTTCGTAAGAAAGAGATGAGATGTGACTAAAATTAGTTTAGTGCGATTTACAACAGAATCGGCACCACTGTCACTCCAGCTTCATAAAAGAAAAAATTAAAAGACGCAAACGTGATAATAATTAAGATTGCCGATTGCTGAGTAAGCGATGAAACACTATTGATAAATTCAGCCGTAATGCTCCTACGAATTGTTTGAGGCAATTTAACGCCCCCGCGTAAATAGCGGAATGTCGAAACGAAAGCACAAATACCCTACAAACTTGCATTCTTTGTTGGGTATATTAATAGAACAATGTTAAAACAGAACAAATATTGTTTCATAAATGAATCCCAGTATTCCCAGTAGTGTTAAAAATATCACTTTGCTTGGCAGCGCTCGGCGGGCGTTAAGTAGGTCTTTCAAGATATGGCTGACTCAAGTACAGTACATAAAATCTCCTCGCTTTATCTGGGTATAATAAAAGCTTTCCTATCTGCTATGCTGACGTTCGTTACACGATGAATAAAAAAGATGTAATATTTCTATTTCTGTCTACATCTTTGGATAAATAGTATGGTTTACACTTAGGGAACGAGCAAGACGACGGAATTGCGAGTTGGATCGTGGGGAGTTATCGGTGGTGCGGATGTCTCCGGTGAAAACGAAACCTCGCCCGGTGAGCCTGGTGCGCTCACCTCGACCGCCGCCCACTTTAGAACTCGACACCGTGCTCGAGGAGCGATCAGACCCTGAACAAACCACATTATCACAAGTGAGGGAAATATTAAGTTAATCCGTTACAACCAAGAATTTTGGTACTGTACGTTACATTTCTAGACTCTCTAAGCAGTCTGCTAAACTGGATGCAAGCGGCCTTTTGATGTGAAAATCTATCCTCAGCAGTGGACATTCTTGGGCTGAATACGCAGCCCAAGAATGTCCACTGTCCAATATAATGAAGAAGCAGTTACCCATGATCAGCAAATTAAATCAAACAAAAACTGAATTCCATTATATTCCATTATATGTTATATGCATTACCTTAGGTGAAAGAACACAAATGAAGAGTGATATTTGTACTGTAGGCAGCACATAAAGTTTCCTGTCAGGTCCAAAACCGTGTACCTAGGTACAAAATATTATGATTTCCCAACGGCCGCGATCCGTCCAGAGCTGACAAATTAAAAACACGTCGAGCCAGAAATTACATAGCTGTTTTATATTTGTAACAGGTGGATATTACCCCGGACCGTGAAGTTGGCACTATTCTTTTTGGTGCCGTGGGAGCAGTGGGCACCGCAGTCGCGGCAGCGGGGTGCAACCGGGATAGCTAGCGCCGGGGCTCCGCGCAGCTGGGCGCGCGCTCCCCGCTGTGGGCCGCCCTCACCAGCCAGCCGCTCGACGAGGACGACGCCGACGACGACGACCCGACCGGGGACAGCTAGCAACTCGACGAGCGCTCTGTGGTCGATATCGGCGAGCGCATGAAACTCTTCCTAGACATTCCACTCCGGTTCTAATCGGGATTAATCGACCGTCTTACCGGCCAGATGTAATTTATGACATAATGTTTCGTGGTTGCCCAACTGACACAAGATCGATTCGACAAGGTCAGGGTGAGCCAGTAAACGGTCATAAGAGACAACGTGCGTGATATCAGCTTTCACGAAGGCTTGAGAAACGCAACTCGCTACATTGTGTGTGTGTGTGGCGATCTCGTAGTAGACCTTATTTATAAATGTGTTAATAAATTGCCAATTTTAAATGCCATCATAATACTTATGCGAGATTTTATACTCAAAGCGAGTATATTAACGTTATTTCCAGATTTATGTTAATTCTATTCACTGTTTTCCCAAGAGTATCTTGTATCATTAAAGTAAACACTTTTTCAATGAAGCTTATTGAATTTAATTAGTCAAGACTAATTATAGGAAACGACTCAGCCAAAGTCAAAGTCGTCTAATTAAAAGTTTTTGCACAAAATCGCGCGCTTACAGCGACTGAATTTTATGCAATCCGCCATTTTCATTGAAAGCTTCAGATGACCAAGATATCGTGCTTGATTTAGGGAAATTGTTGTATATTGTAAATAAAAAGGTGGTCTATAAATTGATTCATAATGTGGATTAAGCACAATTCGCTGTTAACCATATTATTATGTATTATATGTGGAATAGGCAGTGCGTAGCACAAAAAAGTAGGTACATTTTGTCGAGTAAATTATAAGTAGTTTAATAATTTCTAAAGTTGTAAAAAAGAAAATATGTCGTAAAGAATCTTGGCAAGATCCGGACATTGATTTGTTTAAAGTGTTTGTATACATTTTCCAAGTAGATTAACATTACCGGAAAAAATAATAACATAAAAACTCCGCTTATTTAAAATATTCCGCAATAGCTGTTTATGGTCTCGTTCCGGTCGTCGTATTTTACTTACAATATCCATATTTTCCAGAGTCTTAAAAATATTAGAAATGCCTATATATAATATTAAAAAGTTATTCCTTAGGCGCTAAGGATCAATTGTACCTTATACCAATTTCTCAAAAAGTTCTATATCTTATTGTACAAATCCTGCCATGATTCTGTAGGATGTAAAAATAAAAGACCAACAGCAAAATTTAAGAACGTTACCATATTAGACATTTTATATTTGTATACAAATATTGCTATGGCTTCAATAGCACTCAAAGTAATCTAAAAATCTAGTTCAATTTTATATTGTGATTAAAGAAATTATTATATTTCAGTCGTAAAAATGTTATTGGCGAGGAGCTTTGTAAATACAGGCCGGTAGACAGGGAAGGATTTGGGGTTGCATCCCGTTATAGACATACTCGTATTCTAGGTGTTACTAATTTATAGTATAGTGTTCAATAAATCGAATTACCAACCCTTTTAAGAATAAATATTGACTACGGACCTGTGTACATAATCATTTTTTATAGATTCTACCCTTAAATATAAGTTAATTGGTTTATGTTACATAACAAGTGTCTCTAAGGATTCAACTACTTGTGCTTTAGATATCTATCGTCACCTTCAACCTTGTATATAAACTGTTACCTACCACACCCTACAATATGCATCGGATACAGTCAATAAAAGAATGTTTTGTAAATTCATCGTTGTTGTTATTTAACATAGTGAGTCCTTGACCTGCGAGTCCAGTTCGTAAATCAAGGTCGGCGTTGGAAATAGTTTTGTGCGTAATCGCCACCAAACTGACCAAACGCCCGAGTTCCAACCAACACGTTTATATTACCTACATCCAACGTAAACACAAAAACATCACTCATTCAGTAAAAAAATCTTAACGCCCAAAACCAAAATTCTATCTATCCCTGATTTTGCGATTGTGGATTGATTTTTGACATAAAATGTCTCATAATGGCCCTGATTCTGTTGTTCACAACTAAACTAATTGTAATCTCACTATGTCTCTTTCTAACAAAGAACATAAGAAAAGGATGTAAGAAATGTAGTTCTGTCAAATTAGTCCAATGCTTGTTTTCAATATAAATTTAGTCGCCATCTATCGCGGTTACGCGTAAATACACGCAAAATAAGACGGCAGAGATTAATTTGACTACTTAAAATATGTTCTATCCTTTTTCAATAATGCTTGTAAGAAAGAGATGAGATATGACTTAAATTAATTTAGTGCGATTTACAACAGAATCGACACCAGTGTCAAATATCTATCCACGATCTGCAAAATAAAGCATACATCGGATATTGGTTTCGGCCGTAAATCTAGAACGGATTTTTCATGATTCCATATCCAAATCATATTATTTATATGGCATATATTGTTTTTTTTTATTCTCGCAATGACAACTCCGTATTGTTTTGAAATAAGAATGCTCGCTTAAAAATTGCGCGCGGAATTGCCCGCTCCGCACCTGTCAAAGATATTTCATATAAAACACTAGTGATAATAATGAAGCTCGTCTTGGTCACGTATGTACTACCTAAGTATAGCACCTTCAAAACTTTTGGTTCTCACCTTTTATTCTAAATATCTAATCAGAGATATACTGACTAGGCATTTCAACTTTTAACTTATTTCGTTTTTATTTTACGTGAGTTTTAAGTACTTTTAACAACACAGTAATTTTGGGAGTTCAAAAAAAACTATCTGTTTTAACTTCTTTTATTTAAATGTTTCAGAGTAACTTCTGTCCCTAATAGTACCTAATAAGTACCTACGCACATGCTGACGGTTAAAACGTACTTTTAAATTGATACAATCGCGAGACTGCCGTTTGCATTCGCAATTAGGCAGGCAATAAACTGGAGGGCTTTTAAATTTAAACGTACATAGGTACCTACTCTGTACTCAAGATTAAATTATAAAACTGTAGGCATTGAATTATAACGCTACTGTAGGTTTATATTTTTGTTAACCTTGATTTATAATTTTATTTCCTACAATAATCTGAGTAAATACAAGATACCTTACCAACAATGAGATACATATATGGATAATGAGTAATGATATACCTAATTGGTCAGTAGGTAAGGGATTTTTGTTTAACTTTTAAATTATTGTTTTATGTTAATGTAAAAGTCGAATTAGGCCAGTTCCTTCATAACGCTCTATTTCTGTAATAAAAAGGAATCTGGATTCAATAATTAAGTATGGTTATTGCGATTCGGTGATTTCTAGCCACATTTTATAAGGAATAAGATCGATTAGCGTCATAAAAGCAAAAATGAAAATAGTCCATTGGTTGTTACAGATGTTAATTGTTTCATAAAACAAACTCCTAAGTACGTTTTTCCATAACTCGAAGGGTTAAGAGGATACACTGGTGGTGTTTTTTCCATACAAACGTAATCCTCAGTTTCCTCTCTGGATAATGACACTAGAGCAATGATTATTTTACCATGCAATCTGTAGGTGCCACTGTATGTCCCTCGGTTTCGTTTTTCTCCATAAATTAATTATTATAAAAACTAAAAATCTTCTAAAATCACAAAAACTCATCAATTTTAACTGCCCTTATCAGACGTCCAGAAAACAAATATGACGAATATAAATAATAAAAGGAAAACCGACCGACATAGCCAAAGCCCTTCTTATTACTATTCTTGAAAAATAATTAAAATCGATTCAGTATTGGAGGAGGAAACTCGGGATTACAAAATAGCGATTTCGTCAATTTTAAATAGGTATAATCGATCCAAGCTGCAGTTGTCTCTATCGCCTGTATTCGGGCAGGGTTGAGGGAGGAGAGGCTTGGACAAATACATATACAGTGAAAGAAGTGTCGCGTAGTAGTCGATAATATATTATCGATACCTGCTCTAGTGTTGTTCATCGATATCGATATAGTATTACGTCTTTGGTAACCTACATGTAAGGTATAGTGTACCCTAACCAAGATTGTTCTTTTTTATACTTTTGAGTGATGAAGGATTAAAGAACAAGAAATGTGATCGTTCAAAGGTTATCATAATATCTAATATTTAGTAACCTTTTTCAAAATAACAGGACAAAATATCTATTTTTAATTGACTTAAAAAAAGGAGATTATCAATTCGACACGTATGTATGTATTATTGGACTGCCAAACAATATTATATATTCAAATGACAATCTATTAGGACTTCCAAACAAATATACAACATTTTATAGGTGTATGTATGGTTGTAAGTATGTATATTTATCCACGCATTTCTCGGAAACGATTAATCGGATTGTGACTATACTTTTTAGTTTCGTACCCGAAGGGTGCCAAACAAGACTCCGCTGTCCGTCCGTGCGTCTGTCTGTCGGTGGGCTGTATCTCATGAACGGTAATAGGTAGACAGCTGAAATTTTCAGAGAATATGTATTTCTATGACCGCTATAACAAAAAATAATAAAAATGAAAAAGAAAAATTAAAGGGGCCACTCATACAAGAAACTTCTTTTTTTTGTCATAGCAACGATAAGTTATTTAATATTGTACGGATCCCTCTGTGTGTGAGTCTGACTCTCACTTGGCTGGTATATTTATTTAAAATCGACTTGTAATTTTTTTTTCTTACATTTACGAGGATTTGACCAAAGTTTTCAGATATTTTCCCTTTGACACAACCAACGCCCATAGCTCGTATCAATAAGCCAGCCCGACACACTTATTATTCCATATCTTAAAAACTATTGAACTGTTTTTGATGAAACTTCCTCACAAAATTTCAGGCTTCCAAACTAATATACAAAATTTCATAGGTGTATGTTTGTTCACGCATTTCTCTGAAACTATTAATCGGATTGTGACATTTTTTTTATTGGTTTACATTTACTTCAACTCAGTGAGAGTTTTATTAAAATCGGTTCAGTTGTTTTCAAGATATGGAATAAGTAATACGTGCGGCGGCTTGGCTTGAGCTTGGTCAAATTCTAAATAATACGAAATAAAAAAGTTGGTAATTGAAATAAAAAAGTAATTTAAAAAACTAAATCGACTTCAAAATACACACAAAAAAAAAGTTTTTTTTTTTATCGACTTCCAAATACACTAAAAAGAATGAAATAACTCTAATCTAACGCTGATTTGAAGTCAGCGAAAGAGCACGACGTATTCCAGTAAAAATATTTCGCTGACTTTAAGACAGTGTCAGATTAGAGTTATTTTTAATATTTTGTGAAGAAGTTTCATCAAAATCGGTTCATGTTTTTTCAAGATATGGAGTAATACGCGTGAAGGCCTGGCTTGATACTGTAACGACGTTTTATTACGTGTTACGTTTTATTATGATTCTATAATATTATTTCAAGGGCTTGTTTTATACGTATAAATAAGCTCTTTCACTAGTAAAAAAAACTACTTCATAATACACAAAAAACTATGAAATAACTGTAAACTGAAAATATCTTAAAGTCACGGAAGAGCACGTCGTATATATTCAATTAAAAATATTATAGCTGACATCAAGACAGTGTCAGATTAGAGTTATTTTTTACTTTCGCACTGTTCCCTAAGTTGAAGTAAATATATAAGGCATTAAAAAAATATTGTTCACAATTCGATAAATAGTTTCGAAGAAATGCGTGGACTGTGGACAAATATAAATCTATAAAATGTTGTATAGGTATTTGTTTGGAAGCCCTAATAGATTATCATTATGTGAATATAATGCAGTTCCTATAATATTACATACATAAATGTCGAATATATAATCTATTTTTTTATATCGACTCAAAATACAAATAAAATAACGTATGGTTAGGTATTTGTTCTAACTTGGAACAACAGAACTGCAAGCGCTGAAAGGTATATCAACTTGCCAGTCGCCGGCCGAATCACAGAAATATAATATTACAAGTAAAGTAAAATCGAGGGGCGGGCGGTCGGTCGGTGGGAGCGGTGCGAGCTACGGCACGCACACTTGCACCATGCACAGTCTGTTCACTCACACATTGATATCCGGGCCACAGCGCGACAGCAATAGATTTGTTAAATACCTATCTTTCAAATTTCTTGCAGCCATCCTTTCATCTTAAGGTAGCCCTTACTGACCCACTGATCTAATGGAATATCGTCGTCGTACTATCATCTTATAATCGACCTTCGATAACAAGGCTCGTTTTAATTTCATCATTTTCATTTATGAAATATTCATTACTTAAATAAATAATATGATTAAATGAACCTGCTTTAAAGTTGTTTTGGTTTCGGAGATCTTACTTTTATAACAACACGTCACTTAAAGGTACTTGTATCTTTTAAAACAGTAAGGAACGGCGCGCGGCGTCAGGGAACCGTAAAATTTTATACTTTCTCAACATTCGCTGGGTCGCCAATAAGCCACTATTCGATTCTTTGTAATAAATACCTAAGTCAACTGACCTTGCTGTACTAACATAAAAAAGTTATTATTACGGAACTTACTCGACCGGCCGAGTCGTACGTAGGTTTCATTTGTTTTCGAAATAGTATTTAACTACGAGCGGGGTCTACCGCTGCTATACTCCCATCAATGTTGGCAAAATTCATGTGAGCTACCAAGGAGTCAGATGTAGGAACAAAGGAGATATCGCAAAATTTTGACCAACAAACATGACTAAAGTCAGCAAAATCGAATAAGCCCGTTTTGACAAGAGGGTCTCTTCTTTTCGCACTATGTTTGTCTCTTTTTGACACATTGATGTATATGTCCTGTCAAAACGGGCTGATTAGATTGTTTTGACTTTAGGAAAACCTTTTGTTTCATGACGCTGTGAAAACCCTAACAGCTATTTATATTATATTGATAGACTACCTAGGCTCATTTCTCATCTCTGAATATCACACGAGAAATTGGATATTGATTTCGGACTTAATACCATAAATAAACTTAATTAAATTTCACCCAAATTCAAAAACATCCTTATCTTAGAAGATGTAGAGCATAGTTGATTTAAGAGAAGTAGAGCCACCTTACAGAAAACCGCAGCCTATTAGGTACCTACTGAATGTTGTGTTCCTACGCGTGAATACTCATTGGGGATGGGGGAAGGGTTGGTAATGTGTGAGTGATGCCCCGTGTGTTACAAGCGTCTATAATAGGACTGCGGTAACCGCTTACCTTCCCGACTTAGCTGTATAAAAAGTCGCCGGACTGGTCGTCAGAATGGTCGCCAGACTAATCGCCAGACTAATCGCCAGACTAATCGCCAGACTAATCGCCAGACTGATAGCCAGACGGGTCTGGCAGATCGTTCGGCCAATAGATCGATAGACAGATCGATAGAAAGATCAAAGTCAAAGTCAAAGCCATATATTCAATTTAGGCCCTAGTAGGACACTTCGTCAGAGCTACTGAAGTTACCACCAGTTCGTAAGTCGGCCTTCAACAGAGAAGAACAGGCAAGAAACTCAGCAAGGAACAGATTGTTAACAGCAAACCATATGGAAGCTATTGACATGGTATAATTTACTTTATTGAGTTCTTTGTCTTTTCTATCTACTTAGAAAATGAACGAAGTATCGTCAGCAACCAAGACTATATCTGAGAGACCATTTACAACTGATGGTAAATCATTAATATATAATACAAACAAAAATGGCCCTAGTATTGAACCCTGGGGTACCCCCATTTTAACTAAAGAGCCCTTGGATGTTGTAACACAAATTTCTACCCTTTGCAGTTCGACGATCGACAAATTGATCGGCTTAGATTATAACAGATACGCAGATCGACAGACTAATTGGCACTTTAACAATAGGGATGTAAATCCCACTTTACTCTATTTTTATCTGACATAATTATGACGCTTTGTCATCAACAGTAACTGAAAAAACGTCCCTCTGTGCACAAGACAACAATTGTGTGTGTACAAGAGTGAAAACTTTATACATAGTCCTTAATATAAACATTGGAACCTTTCAATGTTTAAAGAAGAAATTACCAACACAGTCGACATCAAATAGGTAATGAGACACTCAAGAGATGACGGTTCATTCAAACAATAGTACAAAATATCTGGTTTAGTGCCTAGTGACAAGGCCGATTGACGACTGGTGGTAGCTTAAATTGCGTGGCTGCGCGTGCGCACGAGATCAATACAAATGTTTACCCGTGTGTGCATCATGCGTGCTGCTTAAACACGTAAATTGAAATATTTAAATCCAAACGTTTTATAGGCTAATATTATAAGTGAACAGGATGCACTTATGAAGTGCCGGTTTAATTATTTCTTAGTGTGTGAATTGTTTATGGTTTGTGATGTTTGGATGTGGAAAGAGGTGAGTTATTATAATTATATTAAATATATATACACTGGCGGTTCTATCCTTTCCCAAAGAATTTTTTTAAGGGATACAAATTCATAATAGTTTCAGCCGTTATGGCGTGGTTGAGTAACAAATATTGTTGCAATAATAATATCGCATTTTTTATATTAGTTTATTATTTATTCTAGATTTAAATAGTTGATATAACATGAGTATTAAAATAACTTATAAATATTTAACATGTAGATATGTTATTTTTATTAAAAAAAATACACATTATTAATAAAGAATTGTCACTTTTTTCATTAATTTTAATCGTAGAGTCAATATGGTATAAGAGCTAGCAACGTCGCGAAAAAAGAACTTTAGCAAGGCTGGCTTTTTGATATTTTCGAGATGCGCCAAGTCTGGCACCTGGGAGTTATGCACATCCTATATTTGTACTAGTAAAAAGGATCATTTCAAGCGAGATTTGTACGAATTGTTAGAGACGTTGGAATGACGTTATATTTGATCCTTGGTGCCTAAGGAACAACTTGAGCCATTTAAAATATTTTTAAAACCCCGGGATAAAAATGCGAATTTCTATGGCATGCCGGCGAATCGCGACTATTCGCGACCAAAACCGTTACTTTGTTGCTATGTTTTGCGGGGTTTATAAAATATTTCATGTATATTAACATGTTGCTGGTAATGTACCTAATCTTAACATTGGAAGTGATTCAAAATCCTCTAAAATGTTTTTTTTTTGTACATATCAATTTATGGAGCTCGCCATGAGTTCACCCGCGTTCCCGGGATAAAAAAAAGTAGCCTATGTCCTTCTCCATACCATAGGGTATCTGCATGCCAAGTTTCACGATGATCCGTTAAGTAGTAGAGGCGTTACAAACAAACAAACTCACTTTCGCATTTATATATTAAGTTAGGGAGTTACGATTAGTTAGGATTTAATCAATATTTTAATATAAGTTATGTAAATTGAATAGTTGGTCCGACTTGTTTGGATCATTAGAAAGATTGATTGAAGTGACAACACTCCACTGACCATAAAATCAATAGCAAAGTTAATAAATGTGCATGTTGCATTTAGAGCATTTATTGCGCATTTATTACTCGACTGCTGTGCACACCTCAGTGCAGTTGCTATTTAAAAAAAAGTAAATTTGCATAGTTCTGCGTCATTTCTTGGAACTGCTGTAATTATTTCTTTTGTAATTTGATAACTTTT
Source organism: Polyploca ridens (assembly GCA_951394255.1). Lineage (NCBI taxonomy): Eukaryota > Metazoa > Arthropoda > Insecta > Lepidoptera > Drepanidae > Polyploca > Polyploca ridens. Next base: position 6,908,453 of record OX596248.1, read on the forward strand.
TTAGATCCTTAAGATAAACAATTTGGCATTAAAAACGCAAATTTCCAAAATTCCAAGTTAGCATTACGTAAAAAGAAATTTCACTGCCATAGTGACAAACAAGTGACGCCTCAGGGGTAGTCAAAATTTTTCTAGACAGTCTTATTATAATTTTAGTAATAAATTCATAATGAAACTAAAAGATTTTGAATTTTATTACCAAGTTGTTTATGTGTCTTTATTTCAATTTTTACCGAATAAATAGCTCATTCAGAATATTCTCTCTGATTCGAGCTTTGACGAGCTTGATAATGAAGAATCAGAATATGTAATATGTAACTCTTAATATAAACTGATATATTTTGATATATTATATAAGCCGATTCTTAATAGACGTGCTTGTAGGCTTTGGTTAATTTTCATGACTAACTCTGACTAAAAAATTTACCCTCAAATTTATTTAAAAACAAATTAAAGAAATGGCTAGTTCAACAATGCTTCTATTCCATAGATGAATATTTAAATAATTTGTAAATTGTATTTTTCCATATATGTAATGAATAGCTATTATCTTATTGACATACCGAATATAATTTAAATAATATTGGCAATTATCTGAAATGTTGTAATGATTATGTGTTTTATTTTTATTTTTTATGATATAATTGAAGGTTTTATTTTATAATTTTTACTGAACCGTGTTAGTTGTAATATAAATTTTGCATGCCAGTTTCTGGTGAAAAGTGAGAACTATGTATTATAGACTAAGATCCTATGTTATACCACATTTCCTGCAGAAATAAATTATTCTTATTCTTATTCTTAAGCAGTTCGTTGTTGTGCATTTTTAGGCAGTGATGGAATCCTCATACTTCTTGGTCGAAGGTAATCTAAATAGATATTCGAGTAACACAATATATTCTTAAACCGATCTGAATCTTTGGATCGCGATTAAGTGATAACAACGAAAATAATTATTATAGGACGCCCGTCCCTCGCGAGAATCAACAGTATTGGTTTGTATACTATTATGCAACCAGATTTCCGACTGGCAAAACAATTTTAAGTTCTTTTATAGCATAACATTATCATATTAAGATTTCAGCCTTTACACAATATTTTAATTATTTTTTTCACGACTAAAACAGCATCTGGCACGTAGTAGTAATCACATAACGCTCTGTCAATTTAAATTTAATTTGCTAAGAGGACGGAGAAAATTATGAAAAATTTTAAAAATGTTTCAAACTCCGAAATTTTCACCAGTACACACAGGATGCGCAGAAGGAAACGCAACCACTTCCGGCTGCCATACTTGGTGCATCTCAATCAGGTTCCTATGAGCAAAGAAATATAAAAAAATCAGCCTTGCTAATAAAGTTCTTTCTCGAAAACGTTGGTAGCTCTCGTACCAATACTCGTTCAGGCATCAAATAGATGCGTGTCACGAATATAATACCCACTTACTGCACCAGAGTTTCTATAATTAATTAAAATTGTGAAAATTATCATATTATATTAGATTTATCTGCTGTCAATATTAATGATTATGTTGTAACTCTCCATCACATACCTAAGCTTGTACCACCCCATACCTACGACTTAAGCAGTTGTAGGTTCTACCCATAGTTAGAACATGAACTCTATGGTTCTACCATTTCAACGGGCACGAAATTTATTATCTATTTACTATTTACTTATTTGAATTTGTATAGTTGTTGATATAATAATCTACGACTACGACTACGGAAACCGCCGCGCCTACCACTAGGTGGGCCGTATGGTTGTTCCTTCGATTATCGTAGTATTAAAAAAAAATACATAATGTAGGTTCTTGCTGCGTTTGTCATACGTCTTTATTATAATTTGCGTATAATAATAATCCTCAAAAGTTACCCTTACCGTAACCCTGTGTTCCCCGGTAGTAAAGTACCCTATGTACTATTCCAGGAACTAAAATAACTATATTGGGTGTAACGAAAAGGGTACATATGTTACTGTAAAAGCCCACTTACCGGTAGATCCTAGGTTTTACGAGTAAATCTTAGGATTTTTCAACATGAGCTGGTAAATGTTAGGTTTGATATGTAAAGAGGCATTTTTCGGGGTTTTACCTTTAGAGTTTGGTACAAGATAGGTTTTTCCAATGATGCTTACTAAATGTTGGTTTTGCAAATAACACAATGTAAAATGATTAAAAAATATTTTTTATACATAGCAATAGTATGAGTCCAGTTACCTATATTTTAAAACATTTGTAAAATACAGTATAATAAATAAATTAAAATGTTCCCCTCACATTCACTAAATCGACGTGATGAACTTTCGCTTCTTTATCGTCATGGTCTTGCTCTTTTCATTATCTATATGCTATGATAACCGCAGGATTCGATAAAATGCCGAACGTGTTTAATTAGAAAACCATTTTTCAACGTTTACCATGTCTCTGAGGTAAGATTTACTGAGTAAGTGCTAGTAAATGTCCGAAATTAACGATGATCACAGAAAAGTTCGGACTTCTACCATTAAGACTTGGTAAATCGTTGGTTTTACAGGTAAATCTTAGGATATACCGAGGTTCGAGCTTTTACAGTAACATATACCTACATCCAAAAGGGGTGAAAGGACTCTCTATAAAAAGTTTCAGCTCAAAATAAATTACTCAAAAATTCGGGGGTGAAAAATCGATCTAGGTCTTATCTTTGGGAATCCCAATACACAAAGTCAAGTGGGCTACTGAGCGATAGGCTAGTCCATACCAGCTCTGGTAAGCAAAAAAGAAATCAAATCCATGTCATTTTAGTGATAAAAGCCATATTTTGAAAGTGTTGAAAATCAACACCGTTGACCAAAAATCTTTGGGCATTGTGATCACCGTATTTTTTTTTAAAGTAGGCTTCCTAATTTGAATTGAATAAATTATATTATAATTTTATTTTTTCTTCTGAAAGAAGCTCTACAAAAAGGATACTAGGTATATTATAGATAGGGCAGCGTGCATACTCTGTGGTTAACAATCTAACTAAACGAAAGTGCATTGTTGTGTTTTTCTGGTTTTAAAACGCTACCATGTGCGTATTGAGTTCCAATTTCAAAATGAACTGGACACGGTTTTGCAACGACTCGACCAGTTTCAAGACCATCATGTGGAAGTTGGCACGCAGATATCTGTGTGTGTACCATAAATACGTCCTATAAACGTAATTTTGCAACTCTTTGCCAACCGATATGTGTGATAGATATGTGTGGATGCAATACATATATAATATATTAATACTAATCTGTTTAAATTGATAATAATAATTGTAATTGATTATGCATGTTTACTTTTTAATTAGGTATGCTATGAATTTATATAATAATATGAATTTTATGTAATTTAATTGGCTAGAAAAAAGAGGCTTTTTTTAAATACATATATCTTGGACACGCGAACAATTATTAAATAATACTTAACTGTGCACTGTGATAGGTACCCAATATATCCCATTATATAGTACCAACTAAATTTTATTATGTATAATTAAAAAAAACCTTTTCTTTTTGCGACTGAACCAATTTTTTCTTGTAAATAAATTGATAATTACTCCAAAAGATATTAAAAGGACTCTTTTCCAACCAAACTCCAAGCTTTTCAGTTCGACATAACATTTCAATAAAAGTGAAGCGGCCGACATATATTTCAAATGTTTTTTTCTTAGCAGTAACTAAATTATAAACCTAAATACTTACTTACCCGTAGAATGATACCAACTGGTTGTTATTGTTGAATAACGTACTTACATACAGTCTACATGCACGCACGCCTTACGGTAACATCACTAAAGCATCTAACAAATTCGATTTCTATAGGTAAGTGAGGTCTAATAAAACTATCGGAGAATCAAATTACCTATAGGTTGGTTGATGGCTTGTGCTATTTTCACGAAGACCTTGATATACTTACGAGTAAGTTGTCGTTCAGGTATGGTATCGATGCGTAAAAGGTTATCAGCCTCATAAATTTATTTCATCGTGACCACGAGCACAGCCACGAGTCCATGAACCCCTTGAAAATGGCATTGTCCAATTTCCAAGGTATCATGAAATCATCATGGAATTTTTAATATACTTTTTCACAATTTATAGTAGTCTCAGTTTATTTGTTACGCTTTCACGCCTTAACTACTCAACGGATCATCATGAAATTTGGCATGCAGATAGCCTATGGTATGGAGAAGGACATAGGCTTTTTATCCCGGGATCGCGGTTGAAACCGCGGGGAACAACTAGTCCGTTATAAATAATCAATCATGGAATTTTTAATAGTCTTTTTAACAATTTATAGTAGACTCAGAATAGCTTTATCTTATGTTACTGTGTTAGGTATGTATCCAATACGTTCCGTTCCGATGCATATATTTCAAACCCCTAAACTATAAAAGGTCGATAAGTAGTACGTACATATAGCTAGTAACATAAGCGAGATAGTCTGCTCAGAGTAATGTCAAAGCATTTAAACGACCGTTTGCCTATGTAGGTAGGTATATTGCGTAAATCATGATCCCAGTTCTATTGAGCTCGTCCTCAAACGCACAGATAAAGGCGCTTCACGAAATACGACGAATGCATTGAAATAGATGTACCTACAATATGCCTACCTACACAATCGTGTGCGCTACCTGTTTTGTTAGTTTAATCTTCACTTTAGTCTATTCCACGACATTTGATTGTGACAATGCAAGGTCTTTCTTCTACCCATATCTTGTGAAATTCCACTTGATTAATCTGAGTTATTATAATATTTTTAATATATATTTTAATATTTATTACATCAAAATGATTTATTATCCATTGAGAAATCTTATACAACACCATGTATCACCGAACTCAGCTTTCGAAATTCACCATAGAGTCTATGGTATTTACGATCTCATTACTAAAAGTTTCTAAGAAATGAGGAGTTTTCTTTCCATAGAGTTTTGTTCAAAATAACTGTCAAATCGTGTTCTTAAGTTTGACAGGTATTTTGAACAAACTCTATGGTAAGAAAACTCCATTGCAATGCCATAGGTGGTTTAGGTAATGGGAGCAACATTGCTGTAAACAATAGTCCTATACTTACCTCGTTAATGATAGGTTTATCATATCTACCAAAGATTTTCATAGGGCATCGTGCCTCTACCCAGATGGATAGTCAGCCTTACTAAAGCATGACATTTAATATCACTCCGCTTGAGGGGCTCCTGAGCAAATCGCTCTCAGTTCGTACTGCGCACGGCTGTCATCGCGTCATACTCGCTGTACTTATTAAATAAAAAATGCCAACTAGCATATTGAAATACTGTCACAACACTTATAAAAACAAAGGAAAAACTAAAAAACTAACCATGGAAGGTTAGTTTTGTAGTTAGTGTAAGTATTGCGATTTCGTCACTTATAATTACCTAAACGTATTACTTTTAAATACTGTCAATTATGGCTTGTTTATTTCGTGTTCCCATAAAGGCGACTATCCTTCTGGACGTTTTAAATTCTTTGATATCTACCTATTATAGGTAAATTCAAAAGTTAACCCAAACTGTAAAAGTTAGGTATGACTTGCATTTTTTAAGAAATGTACCAAAGAGCCTATGCTAAAAAACAAAGTCACCTGAACGATTTGGAAAGGAACTTTTTGTCACAATAAGTGTTTTTGACCTCCAAAATTATCTTTAATTCGATTGGAATATTTTTAAAAGCGACCGCTTGGTTAATTATCTTGTTTATAAAGGTTGGTACCTATAAGTATACCGATTGTTGCATCATGAATACCTACAACACAAGTGATAAATTCTTGTAGATTATCAAGGACAGAAGTTGTTTTTTTCCACGGTAGATAGTAAATAATGTAATAAATAAAAAGGTAGGAAGGCTTTGAAACACAAAGTCTAAGCATAATGTCATACATGCATACAAAGCATTGCATCCTACCCAGCATAGAGTTTATTAATCTATGGCCATGCTAAGAAGTCATATTTGACAAGACAAGTCTCACCTTGCCGCACTATGTTTGTCTCTTTTTAACACATGGATGTATATGGGCTATCAAAAGTGACCTATTAGGAAGGCCCTATTATAGGGCAAATGGGGATTAAGCAAGTTGATTTACCTACACGTGTCTTCCAAAGAACTATAAGCCTTCTGCTTTCATGATGTGCATTGTCGAAACATAAAACCAAAACGTTCCCCCTTCATTATTTTATTAGAATACGGGAACAAATTAAATCATTACTAATTTTAGATAATAAAAATAATATAATAAAGCGGAAGGGTTTTTTGTTTGTTTGTTTAAACGGGCTAATCTCTGGAAGTACCAGTCGGATTCGAAAAATTATTTCACTAATAGGAATCTACATTATCTATCAAGCTTTTATCACGGGAACGCGGGTGAAACCGCGTGAGACAGCTAGTTTTGGATAAAATACAAACATATACAGTATTATTTTACAGTTCGATAGAGCAACTTATATATATATTATGATATGAGATCACCTTTGTTACCTAAGTATACTGAAACATCCAAACTGATCCAAAATTAATTTATATAAAAATATTTATTATTTAACGGATTACGTATTCCTATATTTGCTTATAATATGAGTGCCTACCTATCCTCTACAATGAAGAACTTATATAGAGTCTAATAAATTAATAAAGTTTGGACAATTTATGGTTTAAACAACCGATATATGAATCGAGAAACTGGTAGGGGAGGTACTTTTACCCCTTCTAGATTAATGTTCAAATATGGCACAGATTATATTCTTTAAAAATGATGTATATCTGTCTATTTCAACCATTTACACAGTAGCTTAGATACACTTAGGTACTTAACGTATTTAGCGCGCGTACGAAGTTTACTTACTTACATGCGTAAAATATTGTACCAACATTACGCGTATTGTACCTATAGCTAAGGTGCTAATTGTCTCCATGTCAACCACAGATATTTAAAAAAGGCGGATGTATTCTCGCTAACAAAAAACTGTGTCGCTCAGAGTCGGCCACCTCGCTGTACGTACATGCCGGCACGCACACATTCACACATTAGTCGGCCATTACGCGGATAAACGTCAACAGAGTCAATACGTCTGCGGTGCCGTAAAATATTAAAATACAGCATGTCTTGTGTAGTGAAATGGTGTAAAAACTGTACTGACCGGAGGAAAAAAATACCAGGAATCACGTTTCACAGGTAAATTAATAATTCAATCACTTAGTTTTGATTTTATACATCAAAACAAATATTCATTCACCAGAACAAAATAATCTGTCACAAAGCCAGTGTTGCCAATATTCACTTGTGTAAATTACCCGAAATATGGGAATGTTATATTTTATGGTTATTATTAATACTAGGTATTTTATTATAAATTGATTTTAAATTTTCGCGACTTATACACATACTTTATATCAGTGGTTCTCAATCTTTTTTGGCAAACGGACCCGTTTTAGAAAGCGAATTATTTGATGGAGCCCTAAAATAATCAAAGAATAGTTTATAATAATAATAATAATAGTGTAGGTATTCTTTATTTTACCGCGTAGGTTGTAAAATATAGGTACTTATTGTATTTAAAATTAATGAAATTATTGGACTATCGTAATCAAATTAACTATTTCGAATTATTTATTTAATTGAATTTATTTTTTGAACTTGACTTCCTGTATACCGCGTGATTCGGGAATCACCCGGTATACATTGTAATGTATTTTGGCCATAATATCGCAGAGCCCCCACAGAGGATTTAGGGCTCCGCGGAGTATGCTTTGTGTATGGCTGATTTATATTAATTGCTTTATATTTTTCGGGACAGTTAGCGCAGTTGGTTAAGATTCTACCTATCGCGCCGCCGGTCGTGGGTTTGATTCCCACAACGGACATGCATTTGTGTGCATGAACATGTCTGTAAGTTCTGAGCCTGGGTATAATTATGTGTATTAAGTACGTATTTGCTAACAAAAAGTAGTATAATGTATTTTATCAGTTATAGCTGGTTTCCATAGTACAAGCTCTCCTTAGTTTGTATTCAGATGGTCGCGTGTGAGGAATGTCCCAGTATATTTATTTATTATATTTATTTATTAATGTAATAGTATTACGGATATCAGCTGTACATATGTTATGCTGATATGTCAGTAAATTCAATACTTGTAGGAATAAATCAATATAGCTATTCTAGCACCGTAGAATGCGCAATAGTACATTGTGATAGATGTGTGCAAAGTTGGTCATTACAGACGCGGCGGTATTAAGCGCGTGAGCTGCAGGCGAACGCGATTTGGAAGCCGAGAGTATAATGATCAATGCACACGCGTGTCATACGTCGTTATTCAACACACTTACGAGGAAAAAGCAGTTTTTTTAAATAGATTTTTTGATTAACCACAAATGAGAACGTCAACAAACATGGCGCGAAGGTTCTTTTTTTGTTTCGGCGATGCGCTGTCAAATAGTTTTACCCGTTTAAATTAAGAATGCTTCGTCTACACACATATCACTTGCAGTGAGGTACAAACGTATCATAATCGGGATTATACCTATCATAAAACTGTGCGGTAATGTAAAGTAATAAGCTACTTTAAGATACTAAAAACGTCACTTTACGAGCGAGTGTGTTGAAAAAACATTTAATGACAAAATTTTCATGGTTATTGACGATGTCAAACATCGATATTTTTTTGCAAAGAACTCTTTAACGTCATGGACATAGGCACTCCATTATTTTTATATTCGTATGAGTGTCCTCAATCGATGTATAAAGGTTACATCGAAAGCCGCCTTTAAAAAAAAAAACGGCGCCTGATGAATATGCCAGACTGAACAAAAATCTTCGACCCCTTTTTTAGCGATCGGTCGATAGTTGAAGCATGAAAGCAGAACAAAAATAAAATTAACAAACAAACTCATTTTCAGATGTGTATAATATTAGTTAGGATATTTTCATAGCGAGATTTGGCCACCATTAACATTTTAAAATGATACGGTATATTCTGCCTACATTTACACTTAATTTTCATTTAAACTTGTCTACCGTTACATATTTGTCTGAGTATAATAGTGGTATAACATAATAAAAGAGTGGGTAAATTTAGCCTAACATGGCAACCCTAAATATAATCACACATAAATAGTCGCCGCCATTACTGTTCCTCAGTTTTGTGATAGCGAGAATGCCGTCCGGTTTGTCTGTGATGTCAACTAAACTTGTGGTCACCGTGAATCCTCGACCTTTGACAATCGGCTTAGACGAAGACTACGTCCAATTATTAGACGTAGTTCAACAAATGCTTGATGCAGCTTCTATTAGGACATGGGCAGAAAAGCTGGATACACCATATAGATATGTCGCAGTCAGATTGTATAATCCGCCGTATTACGTTACGGCTAGCCGTTATCAAAAACAGGGCTGTTTGGAAATGCGGCGGTTCAACGATTAGCCGAATTGTCATTGCGATACGTTCTTGAATAAGGCGGCCCACGTTTAGCCGCATCGTACTATCGTTTAGATTGTAGGGTGACCATACATACAAAATAAAACAATGTTTAAATGAAAATCAATTGTAATAAGAAAAACTTAGGATATTCCTTGCTAATCAAGAATTATTATATTTATAGTTACCATATCGGTATTAAATAAAATATTTGCCTTTAGTTTTTCAAAACTTTAAATTATAAATCACCAGGGACAGCCATATGACCATCTAAAAACAAAAGGTTCACAACAATTAAACTTTTCTCAACGTTATAAAAACCTACTTTGTATTATTTATTTATTATATATTTTTGATTATACAATCTGACTGCGACAGATATACAAAGTCAATATCGTAAAACTATCTTGAAGTTGTATCGTTTAGTGATTATAGAAACAGTAGAGCAACAATGTGTAGTAGAGCGAAGAACAAAATAAAAACTTATAAATAAGTAGTTTTCTCTCAAGCCAGAATAGTTTAGAGATATCGCATGGGCATATAGTTTAGCAATTCAATATTCCTTATTAATAAAATTATCAGGTAAAAAAAGACAAGCTTTCGACGTTCATTGAATTATAAAATATTGATAGTGATCAAATGCTTTTTAAAATTCATCACGTAGATCACAAAATCCCACCCATTGAAAAGCATAAAGAGATCATCAAACGGCCGTTGGACTTATATTTCAGATGAGATATCACACAAACTCATGGTGAATAGTAATGATCTCTTTATGATCGAGGGCTTCATAATATTCTCACACTTGTTCATTTCGGATGTCGCCTATTACGTTATCGTTCGTTACTGATGATCACAAAAGCCTTCGCAAAATAGGTGACGGTCACTCTCATTTGCAACTCGTGCCATCTTTGGTACGAATATATTCTGATATTCATGACCATAACGTAATAAATAATTTATTAATTTATCAGGTTATGGAAACTTACTAGCAACGATTCACATACGCATCTCATCTCATAGTCCGAGTGGGAAATATTTTTCCAGCTCGTAGGATACGTCGGTTTTCTTTGTATTTGAAGCATGTTTCTTCTATTTTTATCTAGCAAAGCTAACACAATTTAATTCCGTACGATGAAAGATATCTGGGGGCACGGTAATGCCCGGCCAAGACGAGCCGAGCCGACGAAGCGCTTCGCCGTTTTTTTGAATCTTCATAACTTGGATTTGGATTATACCAGGGACCCAATTCTCACTTCCCTCGAACTAGCCTTCGAATCGAACTTACGGTTCGAGTCCTATTCGACTGCAAAATTTCGAGGGACGGAGTCAATTCGAACGATCCCGACCAATCAAAGGACTAGTTGAGTGGTTTTCCTTTTAAAAATGCCGGCCTCGAAATTGCCGGAATAACGTAACGTGATTAACACACGATAAAAGTTCGAATTCGTACTTTTTTCGATCGAGCGATCAATTTCGATTGGCTGAATTGGATCCCTGATACACAAAATTATCGGAATATAATATCAATAGCACTTATAGGAACTTCAGATTTTATTGATATCTAAAAAACCCCGATTTCGTCACTGTGAGTCACTGATGATCATGATGATAATGATGATGAGAGTCGTCACTGCGCGACTGATACCCCTGGTGTGGCAAGTGTCCATAGGCTACGGTAACCGCTTACCATCAGGCGGGCCGTATACTTGTTTGCCACCTCAGTGGTAAATAAATAATAATAAAAAAACATCAAAATTCTTAGGGTACTTCCTGAAGTCCTATAGAAAGCTAAAATTTGGTATGTAAGCTAGTATTAGTACACAAACAACAAAAAAAATCTAAAACTTTTATCCCCCAAACCCTTAAACTAGGGGATTGAAGTTTGTATGAGAGTTCCGCAAATTTTGATGCTAGAGGTCTGATAATTGATATACCTAGGGACTTCTTGTTATAAATAATAAAACATATTTCAGGTTTTTACACTAAGTAATCAAATCCTGATCTGATGACAATGGGACCAAACGGGAAGTGTAGGTACCCTTTAGTGTATTTTAGTGTACCCAATATAAGTGAAAAGTAATGAACAGTGAATACATTTTCCACCTTACAATCGATCGAAATACTATGATAAAATATATCATAGGTAGTATTTCGATCGATTTATGTCGCTTTACATCATCATCATCATCAGCCTATACTTAATGTCCCACTGCTGAGCACAGGCCTCCTTTCACAAATGAAGGCTTTACATCACTTACATCACTTTATAATTTTTTATATATTCAAATAAAATAAGCAGAATCTTACCAAAGGATTTGACCTTCGAATACGTACCTACGTTGAGTAGGTGCATATAATTTTATGTGAATTTTATTTAAATGCCTAGCTAGCCTATAAATAACACCGAATCACATAGTCAATCGTATCATACATTTAAATATCTCGGCGTATTATTTTAATTCTCCCAACCAGCGCTGCCAGGGATAAAAAGAACACTATGTGCTACTCCATGCCATAGGCCTAATTTCATCATGAACAAACTCATTTCGCATTTTTAGTTGGACGATAAATGCCTTCCACAACTTTACCTATCACCTTGTTATGTTTCAGGAATGAGGTATAAGAGGAAGCAACATGCAATGGTCACTATATTTCATTTTTATCGGCGCGGTGAATGCTTTCGACGCTACCAATTTTTTCGATTTTTGGACTGATCTATTTCGACCGCTCCCACGGAACGCAAATGAAGGTTTCATACCGGACTACACGCCGCAAAACCAAGAAGAATTCGACTTTATTGTGATAGGGGCAGGCTCGGCCGGTTGCGTTTTAGCAAACCGCTTAACTGAAGTATCGAAATGGAAAGTTTTACTAATAGAAGCTGGAGGCAACGAAAACTTCCTCTCCGATATACCGATATTAGCTCCGTTCCTCTCTTTAACTCCTATGAATTGGGGATATAATTCGGAACCAGAAAAGAAAGCATGCAAAGATTTAAGAGGAAACGTGTGTTTTATGCCGCGAGGCAGAGTGCTCGGTGGGAGCAGCGTGTTAAATTTTTTGATATATCAACGAGGACATCCCGATGATTATAATGACTGGGTTACAATGGGTAACGAAGGATGGAGCTACGAGGAAGTGCTGCCATATTTTAGGAAATCAGAAAACATTAGAATATCCGAATTAAGAAATTCGTCATATCACGGAAGAGGAGGATACTTAGATATTGAATACTCTCCATTTCATTCCCCGCTTGAGAGGTTGTTCAAAAATGCCGGTGAAGAGCTCGGCTATGAGTGGCGAGACCCAAACGGAGAAAACGTGATCGGTTTTTCTAAGCCTCAGGCTACAATGAGGAAAGGTAGAAGATGCAGTACTTCAAAAGCATTTTTGGAACCGATCCGTAACAGGCGAAACTTGCATGTTTCTAAATACACCACTGTCACAAAAATTTTGATCGATCCGCATACTAAAACAGCTTACGGTGTGGAATTTTTAAAACACAACATAAGGTAAGTTAAAAATGTTCTGTAGTATTTAAAAGCTCCAGTTTCCGTTACTGACAATCATCATCGCACAGCGTAAAGCCCATCACAGACGTAGCTATAATATATATTAATATAAATTATAGCAAGGCATATTACGATATATTTTCAATACTAATCTTTGAGTGACCGCACACGCAGCTATAATATATATTTCTGTTTCTTCGCCAACCTGTACTGTAATTTATATTATAGCTGGGCATATTAATATACAGGGTGTATTTCGCATGGTAACACAAACTTCGCGAAAAGGCTACACCTAATGCCACAAATAAAATTGTGAAAGTCATTCACCTCGCTAATGATCGGTTATAGAAATTGACATTTTCGAGCGCGCAATGTATTGTGAACACCGCGATTTAAACGCGCGATAACGTTGTGCCTACGTAGTATGTCGCTGACTGCAGGCGAATATCGCCATAAGACACCTTTTCTAGTTTTATTTACATTGCTACTTTTAGTGAAAGTAATGAATTAATAACTTATTTATTTTAAATCTCTTTGGGTTAGGTAAGAATAACGATTATGAACAGTCTAAAGTAAAAAAAAATTAAAAAAAAAAAAAAAAATTGGGTAAAACCAACGAAAAATTCCAACATGGGGGGGTCCAGAATCACCTGGACCTGGTCCTCCTGGACCCATGGTATCCGTTTGTGCGGCGATGTCCCTTACACGCTGTATATTATAGCTACCTCTGTGATGGGCTTAAGGCACCGACCCCACGGCGAGCGGTCTAGAGTTCTGCGGTCGCTGTAGGATCGGCGCCTAAGCCGCATACGCGCGACCAAAAACGGGCGACTGCTATCAATGAATATCCCATTATAGTTACGGAGTTCTCCGTCATTAATTAACTGATTTGGAAACTTCTTTTTTTGTTTGGAAGGGTCTTCCCGTTTCGTCCCATCCCATTCATCATCAGGTCAAGGTTTAATTAATTTTTAGTGTAGGTACTTTGAAGTCGGTTTAAGTTTTTTGTAAAACAGTTTTCAATTATGATTAATAAATTTCCTTTGATTGGTTTTTCATAAACCGGCGGTTATCTCAAGCATTGTATTCCTATGTATGAGGATGGTTCGTACTTACTAAATTTGATATTTCCAGGAAACAAGTACGAGCGCGACGTGAGGTGATAATGGCAGCAGGAACCATCGGTTCTGCCCAACTTTTGATGGTCTCAGGAGTGGGCCCTGAAGATCATCTACAGGATCTAAACATCAAAACTCTGGTCAATCTTCCCGTAGGAATGAATCTTCAAGATCATATCACATTCTCTGGAAACGCTTTCATAGTCAACGATTCTGGTCTTTGCATTAATGATGTGAGTTTGTATACCTACTTAGTTAACCGCTTAGTTCAAAATATGGCCAATCATCTAAATATTTCGATTTGTTAATATGCAGCTGAAAATGCGTCTAAATTAACCCCCTAGCAAGTAGGATGCTTGAGTTTCCAGCTAACTCTCGCAGTGACAGACCAATTAGCGACACATTCTCATCATAATAGATTTACTCTCGTATTGCTCTAGTGAAACGAAATCGATGAAAATATGTATTTTCCCATATCACTTGATATTTTCAGTACCTAATCAATTGGAACATTTATTATTTTCCGTGATTTCATGATATCTAGTGATTTCACGAAATCCCTGATATCTTCCTTTGCCTGCACAATATGAAAAAAAAACATAATTCCAACAATTATTACCTGAAACAAAGAAAATAAAACATTCTCTTGATAAATTGTATGAAAACTGCATTAACTGTAAGTTTTGACGCTGACTGTACGTAGTATCCGCGTGCATATGTTAAGTGATCGCACAAGCTTTGCTGTGTGTAAAGATGACCATATCTAAATAATCGATGTACCTAAGAGTAAATAGTCTACAGTAGTAGTAGAGTAGGTAATAGAGACGCGAGTGAATAACAAACCTTTTAGAATATTTGTTTCAGTTAACGGCAGCGTCACCGTTCTCGGCAGCAGCTTACGTTACAGGGCGAGGTCCGTTGACGCTGCCCGGCGGCGCAGCGGGGTTGGCGTTCGTGCACACCAAGTACTCCGACGACCTTGCCCCCAGTAGGCCTGATGTCGAGCTGGTGATGGGTGCCGGCTCACTGGCTGGTGATCTATTAGGCATACTGCGATCTTTACTCGGTAACAAATTATCTATTAAGCACATAAATAAATATTTGTACTTATAATCACTGCAAAGTCGTCAAAATAGTAACGGTAAAGCATAGCTTTACTGTTTCCTACAGTACATGCAATCATTCGGTAACTCCTAAAAAGAGTCGCAGTGTGCCATAAAATTAAGGCTTCTAGCGGAAGCGGACTAGGTAAATCTTAATTCTTATACAACTCCTAAAGTGTGCATCTATAAAATTGTATGACGAAAAGCAACGCTAACGCAGAAATTCATAACACAAACAAAGAGCATCCGAAACGTAATGCCCCGCAATATCCAAAGGCTTGTTATAAAGGACTACCTATAGAGATATAAATAGTATGCAGAGTCTGTTGGGTGCGCCCAGAGCGCGCGTCTATAAACTTTATGACAGGTGGCAGCGCTAAAACAACACAACTTAATCTTTTGCACAGATATTACTTAATTCTCATCTTATGAATCACCTACTTGTTGAATCCCCTGCCCAGCGTCAAGGAGTGCCCCGAGTCCCTCAAGGATCGGTACTCACTCCAATATTATTCACTCTATAGCGATATACCTACGCAAAACCAAATCAGCATCCTGCCTTCTTTGCAGATGACACTGCGCTTTTCTAATAGGACAGATACCCAAACCCATAACTTTGTAGCTAACTCCAAACCGCAGCTAACACCCTAGATGTTAGTACCAATATCTATTTTGTAGTGGGGGACTGAGGTCAAACCCTAGGAAATTCGTGAAAAAGGTTGCAATGCAGTCTTTATTTTGTAATCGGATAATCCAACGATAAGGAATGGGCTTATGTGAATTTCTAGACTAGACCTAAGCGCACGAAATCACACTGATCTAATACAAATACAAACATCCTACATACTCAAACATCGGTATGCCTAAGCAAAATTTACTTACCATTATCAAATCATTTCAGATCTCTCAATCAGATATTTGTATTATTGTAGGAAATATATTATTATAATTGGCTTACACACACTTAACTACATTTCAGGAGTAACAGACGAATGGTATTGGAAAGTTTACGGCTCTCTTCCGTTTAAAGTGAGGCAACGCACCTTCGGGATCAACCCCGTGCTTATTCGGCCGCGCAGCATTGGCCGGCTCATGTTAAAAAGTTCGAACTTTTCCGACCATCCGAAAATCCAACCAAATTATTTCGATAATCCTGATGACTTAAGAGCACTAGTGGAAGGAGTTCGCATGGTAAGTTGCCTCTACCTACAGACATTAATACCAGTTTGCGAATTGGTATTAGGCAACTTTGAACCTTGAGTTATTTGAATCCCTAAATCTATGAGTAGAAATAATTTTATCGTTATCCGGTGGAGCTCTCTATTTCATAGTGACATACCTACCTACTTATTTTATTTTACTTGTCGCCATTGGAAGTCCCGTCAAAATCAGTCCGGTTGTTTCGGAGATTAACCGGAACAAACGGACAGACAGACAGACAAAAAAGAGTAAAATTGTTTTTCACTATGCATTTTAGTAAAAAAAAGATGTTATTTTGCCATCACAAACTAACACTTCAATTTTTAGGTGTATCCTATATATTCTGTAACGTGATGTACCAGTAAGGAGATAAACACTCATGTTTTGTTCTTTTTTTAGATACAAAAAATTATTGGCACGAAGTCATTCCAGCGTTACAATACTAAAATCCATGACGTCCCTTTCCCGGGCTGCGAAGATCTGCTGTTTGACTCCGACGGATACTGGGAATGTGCCATCATGCAAACATCAATCACATTAGATCACCAGGTACCTACCAGACTACGCCTGTCTTCGCACCTAGTTTTGTTTTTTCTTAAACAGTCCCTTATAAGCACTTAGTCAAGATTAGACTCTTATACTAGTTCGTAAGTTTGCTTCTGCTGAGAATAACCTACAATAAACTCGGCTATTAGCAATGCCAGAAGGATTGCCAATGTGTAGCTCCAGACCTGAACAAACCGCTAGGCGCTTAGCAACAGCCAACCTTGCGGCGACCACCGAGATATGGTTTCCTCACGATGTTTTGCTTCACCGCTCAAGCTCATTCTAGGAATCGAACCCCCGTCCTTCGTCACGGCATTCGACGTCACTACCATTGAGTTATCATCGCCTTTATTTATTGTATTCACTCATAGTAATTCTATTAACAGGTGGGTACTTGTAAAATGGCCCCAGCAGGTGACCCAACTGGAGTGGTGTCTCCGAGACTTCAAGTACACGGTGTGCAAGGTCTCAGGATCGCAGACGCGTCTGTTATCCCGCGCATTCCCGCTGCGCACACGCATGCCCCTGTTGTCATGATTGCAGAGAAAGCTGCTGATATCATCAAAGAAGACTGGGGAATATCTTTTGCTAGGAAAAGAGGCTGAACATATTGTGTTCAGTACGTTAATTACAAACCAGCTCGCCGCTTCGTTCAAGCGAACCGCCGACGCCTGTAGTGTACGATGGATGAGTTATTTGTCTATGGTTCATACAAACTGATATAAGATTTTTCTATTGCAAAACCCTTGCATCAGGGTGCTACTCGTTTACATTCTCATGGACAGCTCATCGTAAAAATAATAATAAGCGAATATAGAGTAATTTCCAACCGAAAAAATTAATGATTCTTACAACATCAACAGCTTTAGTTTTAGTTCCTAATTTTTCCGCAACATGGCAACATGTTTTATTTTTCTGGTTGGATTTTACTATGGAATTACTAAAGATCCACAGTTCCTGTTCATATCACTATATTTTATTTTTCTAGTTGAGCTTTACATCTTTGATAAAATGTCGTCAATGTCATGAAGAGAGCCTAGTCAATTAGTCAAGTTGAATACCAAAAAATATTGTTATTATAATTCTTATCATTGTGTGTTAATTTAATTTATATAAAATTAGTTATTGTATGAATGCAATAAATAAATAACAATTATTAAACTATAAATAAATACATTGTAGTTATTAACCAATTCACATAATCTTTTATTTATTTACCTGCCTTTATGTGACCATTACTGTAAAATTACAAAAGCATGATCATTGAATTATATTGAGTTTTTTGTAATAAAACATAAATTCAATATGAATAGTTATTGGGGATGATACAATAACACTTCACCAATAGTGAAGCCACTGATATATCTTAAAATTTGACAAAATTGTTCACTCTTTTAGTACAAATGGTTGTTCAAGACGCAAGAACAAATATAAATGCCTGTTTGTATTTGCTACTTAACACACATTGCATAAAATAACACTATAATCTTTATGGCCCTATACACACTAACTCTAAGGCCCGTCCCATCACCAGCAATCATGTGCACATTTTGCTTTTATAACAGGCTCTTTTAAATGTGCATGCACATACCAATTGGACTTTCAAACAAATCATTTCAGTTTAAAAACTTTATTTCTTGGGCATTAAATATCTACAATTATGGTACTAAGTATTAATTAACAAAATATAAATACAAATAATTAATCTGGAGAATTACCAGTTTTCGTTTTTCTATTAAGTTTTCTGTAAAGGAATGATAGTCTTTTGTGAAGATCTTTCCACTTAGTAGGTCTTACAGTGGGAGTAGCGGTCCTCGCCCACATTTTTTGTTTTCTTAATAGAATCTGAAATTATGAATATTCATAAACAAGTGGCAAGAAGTGAAAGATGTATATATAAATTGTTGTTTTTTGTCTAGGTTCAGTGCCTATTATGTACATAAATCTTTACTCACATGATATTCCTGACCAGCATTCACTCCTCTTATCCATGAGGGAACTGTGTACAATGTTTTTACTGGGTGTAAATTGCCAGGCCCCAGGATATCAATGTAATCATTCTGACCAAAGAGTGCTTTGCGTTCTGTCCATGCATTGGCAGGCCTGAAATATGAGAGTTTTGCCAAATGAATAAGTAACTTTTACTCTTTTAATCACATCTCAGCTAGAGCATAAAGTTTAGGAAATATAGACAAATACCTGTACTCTGGCAGCGGTAACCGTCTGCCTTCTGTTCTTGGCAGTAGACCACCACACCAAATTTTCTCTTCATATCCATACCTTCTTACAAGTCGAGATTTATCGGCATGATATCTTGTCCTAAAAATATCATATAGAACATAATAATCTAAGTTAACATCGAGACATACAAAAATTGCATTTTTTTTCTAACCTTATTATATTTATAGTAGGCTTCCAAAATGTATTTAAAATGCTAGAACCTATTGAAACCATTTTAATGGGCACTTTTGATTTCGATTTTGATTACCCCTCAATCGTTTCCTATTTGATAAAATAAAAGTTATCTTCAATAAAAAATAATTCATTCAACCAAAACCTGATGTTTTTTTTATTATTTGCTCATGAATGACCATGGATACAAATTCCTACAGTCGCATACGTTTTATTTATAATATCACTTTCATATAGTCCGCATTATCGGTCACCATCCAGTCATGTCTTAGTAAAATGATGGTAATTCTACTAAAGCTGTTAACGGACTTTTTGAGACAACTTGTAAAGTCACGATACACATAATTCATTTCATTTCACTTCACTGGTGCACATGGATTGATCTTTATTGTATAAAATACTACCGAAGATATGCAATAAAACTCAAAATACATATTATAAATACGAATTTATGAAAATAAAAATGAAAACATAACGTCATTCTGCAAGTTCCCGTCAAAAATTCTGGCGAATGGATAATAAATATTAATGTTGTCCTGGCAACAAAGAATCGAGCACCAAAGAATATAATAGAAATCACTACGTTCTAGCCAGCATAAACAAACTACCATTTACCAAGATAACTAATACCCCGGCTACACGCTCCGTCTAGCATGTTTCTTGCCTGTTCTTGTTAGTTATAGGCCGACCTAGGCCGACATACGAATTGGTGGTAACTTCAGTAGCTTTGACCTTCATAAGTGCCCTACTAGGGCCACGTACAGTGGTCACTCGTGCAAGTAACCATGTGCAAACTAGACTGTGAAAAATTCATATTATTTTGAGAGGTCATATTCTCATCATACATTTTGATTCATGTTTACTGTTTAGTCGATAACTATTATGCGTGAATGAAGTGCGGCTCGAATGACCGACCACACGCTCAAATCATAACTGTGCAAACCAAAACTGCGCATGCCAATCTTCAGCATATCAACGATTGCCAAGCTATGCTTTGGGGCATGCACGAGCTACCGTCTTGCCTACCATCCACACGCACAATCTTACTTGCGCAAACTTGTTTGTGCAATCATTCTTGCATGCAAGATGGAGCGTGTAGTCGGTCTATAAAGTTGCAGGTTGCCATGCCATTGCCCCAGGGCAGGTCCTTTTCGGTTAGAATAAGACCGGCCGCATACTATAAGAAATTTTCTGTCAGAAATTTTCGGACGCCCGCCGGAAGGCACGTTGCTCATACATTTTGTTCTAGACCCCGCATACTATCCGAATTCTGACGTGTCTGACGTCCGCTTCGGATGAGCACCGGATGCAAACCATCGGACGTCCGAATTTTTTCTGATCAGAATGTCGGATGGCGCGCTCTCCATACATTTTGTACTAGACCCCGCACATCTATCCGAAATTCGCATCAGTTGTCGTGTCGAGTAGACGCCGTGTGGTATGCACGTGTTAGCAAAGGCTGATCATCATCATTAAGAAAGTGCTGATCATCTCATTTAGAAAGATTATACCACCTATTTACTACCAAAAATGAAGAAATTAATATATCATCTCAATATATAAATGTACTAAATTTGGATCCCAAGTAGCCAAGTAGGCTAAGCTATTTATATACTTACGATTTACTTAAAGTTCTACCTTATAGAATGTAGAAATATCGGAATTAAAGTAGGGTAGGTATTAATAAATAAATTATAAGACCACACTTCAATGTAGGTATTTCATTTATTCACCTTTAGGTTTCTAATTAGAACTTTAGTATATAAATTGATTTTACTCATTTATAATTCTAATATAATTCCCAATAAATTGATCAATTCAGATAATAGACAATAAGTATCAGATTACGTAATTCAAGCATTAGGATAGTTATTCTAATCGAATTCTATAACATTAATCAAAATCAGGTATACTTAACTATATCAGAGTACTAAAGGGTCAGAATAATAAATAACCATTTAGGCCAAACTTTAGAATATATTTATTCAAACATCATATCTATGGCCACAAGTATGAATTTACTCTCAAATCTACTTCCGGTTCGGATGGCCGACCATATTGAGAAGATACCGGTAAGAAACTCAATATAAAGGACTTATGTATGGCCACTACACATATTCGGAGTTATTCTCAGTATATAACAGAAATACACAGAACACACATTATTATAAAATTATCAATCGTTAACATTAGAATTAGAATATCAAATATACTTATCTTTATATCGACGGGCACTATCACAATTATAACAAGCAATCACTTCCAAAATACAAAAAGACTGAGCAGAGCCCAGACCTTCCCGCCTATTTTATAATACTTTATTCAACAACTAAAAGTCTCGACCAATCACAGGGACGGAAGTCTCAATAAATTATGACCGGATACATTTTATCAGTAAATGTCACTAACATAGTAATAACAACTTTAGTAAACCTTTATCATAAAAATTATAACATTCGTTGTTAATTATTGGAATAATTACTATCGAATTTAGGTATTATTAATAATATGATTCAGCAGAGGTATTACATTATTCATTATAAAATATTAATCGGAAGTCTATTCAAATCTCCTTACTTCACAATAAAATGTTTATCAACAATTAAATTATCATAGTACTCATTTCATGACTTTGTAATTATTTCAATCCAATTGTTATCAACATTATAATTTTAGAACAACATTAAGTTACAACGGAAGTTCAATTTAATGATTGCACCGGAAGTTTAAATAATAAACAATAATCTTTACTTCAATAGTGTTGCCATTACAAATAATAAATTTATCAAGAACTTATTTTTTTTTTTATACCACTAAGGTGGCAAACAAGCATACGGCCCGCCTGATGGTAAGCAGTTACCGTAGCCTATGGACGCTTGCAACACCAGGGGCATCACTTGCGCGTTGCCGACCCTGAAGAAATCTCTTCACGCCCTTTTTGAAGAACCCCATGCTGTACTCCATTGGGAAAACCACGGCGGGGAGCTTATACTCATTTTTACTTATTTCAATAGTGTTGCCATTGCAAATAATAAATTTGAAAGTACTTATTTAACTCAGATTTAACCAAATATCTAACACACGCGTTCATTCTGTACGGCGAGATAAGATGATGATTTTTAAATGATTTCTTCACAAGGAAGGGCACGTCCTCTTTTTTTTCGATTGTCTTTTAAGAACGATCTAACAGACATTCGATAGAAATTGAAAATTTAAAAAAAATAATTTGTTATACTTAAATTATTATATTTAAATATAATCCCATCAAAAACATTCTGTAAAAAACTAGCCAAGTCTCGATGGAGCTGCTTGTTTATCTATAAAAAGTAATGAAATCTAGACAAAGTCGTGCCAAGTCTAAGGTGCCTTACTGCGATTTCTTTATTATTATAGTTAATGTTGTATGACTTGGCCGTTGAAGGGAACACAAGGGTACATGACACCAATCTCTTACCATCTTATAGTATGTGGCCGCCCTAAAGAAGAGTTGGCAGCACTGCAGACAAGTGCCAAATCATAATTTGAGGTTATAATGATGTTTACTCGTGCGTGGTCGTGTTTTTGTGAGGTAGAATAATGTGTTCAAGATAAACGAATACCTTAACAATATAGGTGATTTGATAATCTTCGCATACATATTTAAAGGTATACTTATGATCAGTTATCTTATTTTGGCATATAGATACCCAGTGCTGCCATACCCCTCGGTTTATCGGGACATGTTATGGTTTAAAGCGCTGTGTCCCGGTCTGTGAAATAAATAGGTTTGCGATGCTCATTTTCCTATGCTGTACAGTTGATTAATGAATCGGGTCCTGAGTTGAAACCTGAGATAATGGTACACTAAGGATTAGCTAATTGTGTTGATTCGTTTCTATAGGATTATACAAAGGTAGGTTTTTTTGAATAATAAACCACCACAACATCCATAAGCTTTTCAACCATTTGAATAAAAGAATATGTAATGTATCCTGGTCGAAATCATAAAATTTATGGTAACCATAACTAACTTGAAAACCTATTTACTCCTTACATGTAAAGAGGCTTACTATCTCACGGGGAAATACAACCTACAAGACATATATAGCTATAATAATAAAAGCTGGAACATAAACAAAAACAACACAAAAAAAAAAACCTTGCTGAGTTTCTTGCCAGAGTCTTCTCAGTTTAAGTGTATTCCGAACCGGTGGTAAATTCAACTGTTTGTACCAATTTAACGTTCATAAGTGCCTTACTAGGGCCTAAACTGAATAAATGACTTTTTCGTTTTGATATAAATCTTAATAATATATGTTACCTCCAGTTTTTGCCTAAAGTAAAAAAAATTCAAGTGTCTAGTTTCCTTCCCATAGTCTACATTCAGTCTCTACATCATGCCTGTAAATTATAAACAAACCAAATTTTATATTGCAGATTAAAGGAGTTATTAAAATATAAACCATGACACAGCAGAAGAAACCTGTAAAGAACAAACAATTGAAGGTAGAACTTGGCAAGGAGCTAAACTTTTTGAAAAATGTGTTTTCATTTATAACTATACCTTCACAAATGAAAGGTTTGTTTTAATTTACTTTTTTTCTATATGAAGCAAAGTAGTCTTAAGATTCACTAATATTTAGAGTACAAAATAAATTTATTTTTACAGGTGACAATGATGACAATATGGATTATGAAATTGTAAATGACTCGATAAAACCTGACGATAAGCCTGAGCAACCAAAACGTGCCCGAAGCATAGCTGAGTTAGAAGAGAAATTACAAAAAATTAAATCCCAAACCACATTTAACTTAAAAAACAGGCTAGTGAAAAAGAGTTTAAACAGCAAATTGAATAAGAAAATCAAGAAAAGAGAGAGGCTTAACAAAACAAAAGTTAAACCAGCAATAGATTCAGCTGTTACTGTTAAAGAGGAGAAAAAAGAAAAACCAAAATTGAATGTTGTGAAACCTGTTTTCAATAATGACGGGAAGCTTGTATTTTCTAAATTTGATTTTGCTAACATAGGTCAAAAAGGTGAGTTGCATTTTTAGCCTTTTGAATTGTTGTGTGGTGATGACCTTTAAGTTAAAAATTTGTCACCAAGCTTCTATTTGTTAGTTCTAGTAGGTACTATTATTTGCCAGTTCCCTTCTCACTTCTCAACTATGTGAGCCAACCTCCCTTAGCCTCACTACAATATTCATGGAAAATTTATTGTTTATATTAATTTCAGATAAAGTGCCAAAGTCAGAAAAAGACCCTAAAAAGATATTAGAGAATCTTAAACAACAGGAAGAAAAATTCCGTAAGCTGGAAGAAACTGAAACATCAGATAAGGTCAAAGAAATTAAGGAAAAGATAGCTTGGAAAACTACTTTGCAAAAAGCTGAAGGACAAAAGATCAAAGATGATCCAATTTTATTAAAGAAATCAATAAAGAAAATGGTATGCTTAATATTATTTTAATTTTAATCTTGAGTAGTAATTTGATGCAATGTTTGTGTTACCTGCAATGAAAAAGTGTTACTGAACTATTATTTTGTTTCCAGGATCAAAAGAAAAAACATAGTAAGAAACAGTGGGATAACAGAATTCAAAATGTTGAGCAAAAGAAAGATGATAGGCAGAAGAAGAGGAAAGAAAATATTTCCAAGAAAAAAAAGGAGAAAAAAACAAAGAAAGTGAACGCGGCGGTAAAAAGGGGACGGGTTGTAATTTAAATGCTGTGTTCAATAAACTTACTATAAATGTACTCCACTCTTTTATTAGTTATATTGTTAAAATACGGCGGAGCGTATCATCCAAATCATTTACTAATTTTAGCTATACAAATATTGATTTAAGTATCAAATATACTATTTATCTACGCAAATACCTATCGCATATTTTATTAAAGAGAAACTGACTGATTGACAGACGCACGCACAGCTCAAACCGCAGGGTCTCTAGAATAATCTAGAAACATAACATTTTGCACACATGTTTCTTATAAAATGTAGGCATTTATTATAAGGAAGGGTTTCTCAAAATTCCACGATCGCGATGAAACCTTGTGGTAGAAAGCTAGTGTTAGGTATAATTAGTTAACTTTGGATATATGCAATAATAATTGAAATAACTCTTTTAAAATAGAAACAATCAAAATATAGTAAAATAATACAGTGTTTCCTGTGGTATGGTACAATGGTAATCTACATCGCCTTAAATAAAAGAAAATATATCAACAGAAAGGAAATTAATTTATTCATGATAATTAGTATGGTAAGTATGCTATTTCCATATTATATACTTTCACTCAGTGGCTAAATTCTACAATCATCGGATATACAATAAATAAAGCGGCTGATATTAACAGAGATAGCATATTGATTTCACAATAGGGAATATGCATGATTATTTTTTTAGCAAATATCTTATTAGCTTGTGTAGATAAACATTTCGGATACATTTAAGCAATTTTGATCAAAATTGTTCGGCATGTAGTATCTATCCGCCTGTCTGGCTACCACCACCTTTGAGTTTAAAATTGTCGCCAAGCAACTACCAGTATGGTTCTGGCTCTCAAGAGTCGGTTTCGTTCCATATTTGTATCTTACCACCTCGGGGCGTTTGACAAGGCCTGCAGGGACACCATCATGGAATTGAATTATGAGTTAACAAAATAATGTCCTAATTTACTTAGTTTGAAATAAAATGAATAGTTACATCTCAG
The DNA here is from genome assembly GCA_951394255.1 of Polyploca ridens. Classification (NCBI taxonomy): domain Eukaryota; kingdom Metazoa; phylum Arthropoda; class Insecta; order Lepidoptera; family Drepanidae; genus Polyploca; species Polyploca ridens. The sequence continues at coordinate 6,934,477 of OX596248.1, forward strand.
CAGGCACTTATGAAAAGTCTGATTCTAATACACTAACACCGGTTCGGAAGGTTGCATTTGTTGAGAAGAGCCGGCAATAAATCAGCAATTACTGTGTTCAAATTCATTACATAATAGTTATTTACATTCTAATCGCACTGACAACAATTGCGTGTCCCAGCGCGGAGCAAATGTAGTTTTGTCGCCGCGCCGGGGCTGTAGCAGACGAAGTAGACTGAATCGATATTTAATAAGTAAATAGCAAACTTAAGCAGACCAGCCCCCATAAGCATCACCTGTACCTACACTTGTAACTATGACAGAGGTTTATCAAATAGTCAAATTTAAGTAATTATTAATTTATAAACCGTTCTACGAGCGCTCATCGATGGAGAGTTGGTTTGACACAGACTCGCAGCGTGATGATCGAATTATTGTGATGGCCAACGTTCGAAACCGCCACGTTAACATTCAGTAGGTACCCTTACCACGACTTGAGTTAACTAATCGATACTCCCTAGCGACTACGGTGAATACGTTGTATAAAGATTCAAGCAGCGCCTCTAGTGAAAGGTTTTGGAATACACAGTATTTCATACATGCTTCAACGTCGCAAGCGATTATCGATTACCTTACCGTATCATACTCATTTTAAGAGTAGTCGGTTATTTTAAATGTGAGGAAAGCTCAAGTTAGTGAGTGGACTGTGAGAAGACTCCCAAGATGCAAATCTATGACTCTGAGTTAAGGCTGCGTATAAAGCAAAATAACAATCTTAGAATTGAAATTTACCCAAGTAAATAGTATTTAAATGAAAAAATATTTTTATATGTGTATTTTCATTATATACGCGAGGGTTCTGCCTGAGCAAAAACATAATGGAATGAGATTTCCTCGATAGAAAAAAATCACAAAGCTACCTCTAATAATAATGAATTTTCGGTTTTATTCGTTCATGGTGTATCTAATTAAGACAAAAATTCGATAAATAATATCACTAACATATGACCTAGGGCTGCTACTAACGATTTTTTAAAATATTCTATACTTTACGAGTTATTTAGATAAGAAGCGCTTCGTTCATTTTTGTGCCGCGAAACACGCTATCTCCATCTCATCTCCACGCGAAGATTAGACATAAGTTTGTTTCATCTGACATTGCGATATTTTTCTGGCTTGGTACGCACTCTTAAACTGCTTACGTAAGATAGAGAGCACATGAATTGGTATTTAATCCAAAGGAGTAATATCTTGTGTACCGATAAGACCAGAATGACTTTATTTGGGTCAGGTGGACGTAACCGCGTATGACTTAGAAGCTGAGCGGAAAACGCAGAATTATGCAGACTATACACAAGGCTACTAGGAGAACTTAGAATTATAGAGACTATACACAAGCCAAACAACCACTATTTGGTGACAAATCAGCGTCGTTGTTTTCATCCACTCAGAATTCAAATCCTCTCCTGCCAGGAACAGTCACACCCTTCGGCCACATTATCACAATGGTATGTGATAATGTGGCCAAAGGTCCACATACTCCACATTAACCACATGGTCAAATACAAGCCAATCCATAAAATTACCATGGGCCATGGGGACATGTATTCTGCCTGGCGGCACGAGTTGGTTGATCCGTTGCAAAATAAAAACACATTTTTATTTTATATTTATTGTTGTTATTTGATTAGTTCTCTCAAATTTATGTTTTATGATTGATATTGAAATATCTGGATATTGTGCATATTCCCTATTGCTTCTTAAAAATGTTAAGATGTAATTTGGCTTTCAAAGGTAATTTTGCAATGGAAGGTTTGTTTATTTAAAATATGCATTTGAATTATAGCAGAAATTACACTGTTTTACAGTCTACGTCACTAATAAATGAACTATACTCTATATACCTAACTAAATTTATATGAACACATTTTTCCTTAATATTAGGTGCATTAAAAGTTACACACCATGCTAAATTATAACTACTAAGACATATCTCTAACAGGTAGGTATATATTTTTCCCTTAATGAATATCAATCCAGAGATGATTTTGTTTTGCATACAAAGTAAATTAACCAAGAAACACAAATTCGTAACATTAATTTGACTGAAGTTATACAAAATTTGAAAAAAAAAAGTATCTAATAACTTTTGTATGTGGAAAAATTAACGATATAGTCAATAAGTTGATTTAAAAGTATATAATAGTGCATAACATTCACAGAATCCTTAGAACTACATATAGCAACAATATGGTGCACAGTGCACACTGTAGAAGTCCCAACATAAAGTTAATATAGTTACTAATGCAACATACAAGTAACATAACAGCATACTGCCAAGCATCGGTAAATCTAGTGTGTTGTGTACCTCTTGTACCTACCTATTCATAAAACGGCGCATCAGAATAGAGACATTAATGTATTTTTGGTTTATGACAAGATTACCGATTATTGTCACAGTAACTGGCCGCCACAGCCGGCACTTTCGATAGCGAAATGTGTGAAACAGTTGCGTCAATATTAATCTTCACTTATGAATAATCATAATAAAAATATATTCTTATATTACATCATATTATGTAATAAGATTATTTCGGCTATGAAACAGGTGACCACGTTATATTTACCTACATACATACAAAAATTGGGCAATTACATTTTGATCTTATCTGGTTTATACTTTATTTCTAATTGGTTATATTAAGATTGTGTTATAGCAGAAGCAGGCACCTCTTGATTATTTATTCAGTCGTTTAAATGTTATATAAATTATATGCCTCTACCAGAATCGATCGTGCCCAATGGACATCTCGGACTCTCTTCAATGACTTACAGTGGAATAGAAAGCTAACAAAAACACATTTTCTTTTTATTAGGCTTTGGTCAAAGTAACTATATAGCCTGATGCAGCATCATTTTAACATTCAACATAGATAGGTACCAATATATTTTTTCAAGTAATTCTGTACACGCTGAAACAGACATTCACATCAATTTGTGATACATCCATTATGTTTTTTTTGGAAAACCATTAGTTTATCAATCAACTAGCATCTTAATATTGGCACTGCATAAAAAAAGTCAAAATTACTTTAAACATGAAACAAACTCGCCAATTTGAAAAGTTATACTTCTACATGCATTAGATTTGATACAAAAAAATAATTAATGCTTTTAAATTGATGTGAAGTCACAGTGTAATAATAAGAATACAGTTAGTTACAACTAGTCTAACTTACACATAATATTAAAAATAAACCTGGCTATAAAGGGTTGAAAACAATTGTAAATAGCAACAACTAATATTATTAAAATAAAAGCCTCCAATTAGAAATACATCTTCTAAATAACATGAATAAAATAAATAAAATTAGAAATAATAATATTAAAAATTATAAAGTATACTCGTAATAAAATTTAAGAGCATAACTATAACTGCTAATTTGATAATTATATTTTTAAAAAGGTTTGATTACCTTCAATATAGCCTCGACCCTTACGATTAGGATGTGTGAAGTGAACATCAAACTGTTACATTACTATAATATATATTATCATAAAACATACACTTACATAATAATTCTATGAATTGCAGTAATAATTTTTCAGTGTATAACACTTCAAGAATAAAAATTATGGATAAAGTGAACACAACAAATATTTCCCATAACCATAACATACTCCAGGCTTCGCCAATAGATCATTGCACTTTACAAAGTTTACTTATTCTACAAGTTTTATGTCATGAAACAAAATGTCCCAATATCTATGTATAAAAGTTGTCTTTAGAAAATATTTGAAATACATCTAATATGTATAATATGAAACTACACACCTTTTATATTTTGTCTTTGGAGAATAGAGTACTTTGGATCACTGGAAAATATAATGTGGTCCTTGTACATACTCCATGACCGCTTATCAAAAGTAAAACTTAGTTCAATTAAAACTAAAATATTATGATCTAAAAATTATAAAAATAATATAGCTCTTACAACTTTTCCAAAATAGAAAAATAAAAATTGTTTAATGTATGTAATACTGCATATTCATATTTACTCTAAATCAGTCAAAGCATTGTTAAAGATAATCAAATAATATAAATATGTATATCAGTGTTGTTTCACAAATGTACAAAATTTGTTGCATGTCTGGTCTGGTTTGCAGACTGTTCCTTAGAACAGTTGCTTGCATATTCTGTGTTAAAATTAAAGGTGTATAACTATTTGAACACATTCAGTTAGGGGCTGCTATAATATGAGAAACTGTTTGCTAATTAACAGAGAATATTAATTTTTTCCGTAAAAATTATGCTCTCATAAAATAATTCCATGTCAATATTGATAGTGCCACTGGTAGGTATTTCAAATTTTGAACTCATAAGTCTTAACACCAGGTTCAAATGCTGCAACCAGTGTTTGGTGTTGGAAGCAAAATGTGCCAATGTCAGCACAAACAGATGCCAATATTTGTGCAGCCCCTTAGCATGACTGACAGGTACTATCTAAAATTTACATGACAAGAATATGTTCAAACAGTTATGCTGCTTATTCTAACCATAATAACCTACAACTAAAGCCTAAATATAATTGGTAATAATAAAGCAAGTCGTGAGGCGGGATATTTGCATCAGTCTTGTGAAATTCTCAATTGTGAAAATTATTACTGTCATTTATTTATCTATTTGGTAATGTAGTAAAAAAGAAACTGTTTAAATTTATATAAAAAAATGTATGTGTTTTAGATACTTTCTATACCTCAGAAACAACTGTCATCAGTTCATCTCTGATTTTAAAGATGACAGAGTTGCATCAAGTACACGCCCCGCAGCAGCATAACCGGGTATGTTAAGGTAGGCCGGCTTATCATGTTCACACAACCCTGGCTGTGTACAACAACGATTCATTGAAGTGCCAGGAACACTTGTCGATCCACTGTGACTGCCACTTGGATCAGATGTAGTTCCATGGCAAATCATTTTATGGTTTGTAAATTGTTCTAATGAACGTAGTTGTTCTCCACAGTTATCACACTTTAGTTCCCTAGCATGAACTTTCTTGTGGCTGTTTAGTGATCTTGAGTTATCAAATACCTTAGTGCACATGTCACAGTACTTGAGTACTTTTTCTCCAGTGCACACCACTTTATGGTTATTAAGTCTGTCTAGAGACATGTATCGTTTATTGTTGCATAAATCACATTTGAATTGTTTCTGAGGCACACGTCCTGTATGGACTTGCATATGTTTACGTAAGTTGCTCTTATCCTTAATATATTTTGAACACACTGAACACTTGTTAACATCTTTTCGAGTGTGGTGAGCATCTAAATGTCTTCTGAGGTGGGATTTTTTGTGAAATGGTTCCAAGCAGATCTGACATCTGAAAGGTTTCTGTGCTGGATGAACTCCTGTTAAATGAGTGTTGAATTCTAAAATTGTAGGATAGCTTTTCCTACAATGTGGACAGTGAAAGAGTTTACGACAAGTAGCTGTACTGGAGTCACAAAATGGATCAGAACAATCATCACAAAATGTGTCCAGCCCCACTGGAGGAGTAGCTGTATCTGTTTGGAATTGTTCTAAATCAGTTTGTAAAGGATCGCGATCAGGAGTGCCAGCTTGGGAAGGCTCTTGTTTAACTTTTGTTTGTTCACTGTTCTCTGAAAAGTCATCCTGAGATGGTATAGTACGTGAAGTGCTGGCCAGCATCCACCAGGGGTTATAGTGCCATGTTCCTATACCAGGTTGCACCGCCTGCCCTTTGATGTCACTAGGCTTTGTTTGCGTTTCTGCATTAGAAAATCCAGGAAAGCTGGGTAATTCCTGATGTTTAGATCTTGCCGATTCAAATATGCTGTGTTGTGATATGAGATTTTCATAATCACTTGAGTCCAACTTCCTATCGTTTCTGTCACTTTGATCTCTTTTAGACATATTATTTTAGTTCCTGAAAATATTATGAAATATTAAAATGGGCAGTCAGTAAAATAATAAGAGATAAATCCAAAGTATAGAAAAGTTAAAACTGTGAACTTTAATGAGTAGTCAACACTAAAGGCAATTGCGCGTCCAACTAATAAACAAGGAAGGACGCAACGCTATTGCGATTTCAACAAAAATAATATAGGTACCATAAAAGTTGATTGAAAATTTTTGTTTGTTTTGTAGTTCTCATGCTGAATATCAATAAGAAATGGACCCAAAAAAACTTGAAATACAAACGACATAAACTTGTTATATGATAAACAAACAAGGAACAATTCTTGCCTTTCCCGTTCTTGCTAGCTTGACCTTTCACTCCACATATAATTTTTAAAATCTTAATATTACATAATTATTTTATATAAGTGCTAAAGTAAGTTACAGTTATTCCCACAAATACATACTATTTATCAAATAAAATCCAAAAACTCAATCTTTATTCATTTGAAAGATCGGCCATTTTGTAATTTTGTATGTTTTTTTGATTGCTTTCGTTCGTTTCGTTTCGTTCATGCTTGGTTTCGTTCGTTAGCATAGCTAAAGTAACTATTACACCGTCCTATTTTTAGGATCCTAACTAGGATGGTTTTAACTAGGAAGCAGGAAGCTACTTATTACACTACACTATATTGCTTTCTAAATAGGACGCGGCAAAGAGTATAGCAACTATACTAAAGCGGGACGGACGACTCGTAGGGATGTAACAAAGGTCGATTTAAAAAAATATAACGATACTTACATCGATGTTCTTCCGATGTTTTATGTTTTTTATTCTCTCAAACCGATCATACAACTTAAAATTTTAATGAATACAAATGAGCTCCTTTATGTTAAAAAAAAAACAAAATTGAACTTTATGTAAGTAAGTACCAAGTATTAATTTATAAATAATGTAGTATTTTTAATGTACGGATTATTTTTCTATTATTGTTTTTTGATTACTAATTACCTATACATTCATCCCTCAAAATATACGCCAAGACTTTAGAAGGCCCTTATATAATTATTTCATAACATCGATGTTTTGAAGAACAATGTTACATCCCTAAACGTCCTAAATCGGAGCGACGCGATTACACTTTCCTATTTAAGGAAGTAGAGCGGTTGGGACGTTCCTATCTCACTACTTAGGACACTAACCGTTTAGGCTGGCCGACTAAAGCACTTATTACATCTTCCTATTTTTAGGATCCTAACTAGGAAATAGGAACGTGTAATCGCAGAAAGAACGGTTAGTGTCCTAAGTAGTGAGATAGGAAGGTCCCAACCGCTCAGCTTCCTTAAACAGGAAAGTGTAATCGCGTCGCTCCGATTTAGGACGTTTAGGGATGTAACATTGTTCTTCAAAACATCGATGTTTTGAAATAATTATATAAGGCCCTTCTAAAGTCTTGGCGTATATTTTGAGGGATGAATGTATAGGTCATTAGTAATCAAGAAACAATAGTAGAAAAATAATCCGTACATTGAAAGTACTACATTATTTATAAATTACTTGGTACTTACTTACATAAAGTTCAATTTTGTTTTATTTTAACATAAAGGAGCTCATTTGTATTAATTAAAATTTTAATTTGTGTGATCAGTTTGAGAGAATTAAAAACTTAAAACATCGGAAGAACATCGATGTAAGTATAGTTATATTTTTTTTAAATCGACCTTTGTTACATCCCTACGAGTCGTCCGTCCCGCTTTAAGTATAGTTGCTATACTCTTTGCCGCGTCCTAGTTAGAAAGCAAGATAGTGTAGTGTAATGAGTAGCTTCCTGCTTCCTTGTTAGAACCATCCTAGTTAGGATCCTAAATATAGGAAGGTGTAATAAGCCCTTAACCGTTCTTTCTGCGATTACACATTCCTATTTCCTAGTTAGAATCTTAAAAATAGGACGGTGTAATAGTTACTATTAGTGATGGCAATAACGGCTGTTTTTTAATAATGAATTATCCTGTTGTGGTATTGTACAATAACTGTTATTGTAAACTGTTACGCGTTATTCTGTCATAGAGCTGTTTTGCCAATCTTTACATTATAGGGTGTAATGAAGTGACACAAGCAAAGAGTACGCCCTAAAATGTACACTAACTATAACTATTCACATATTTTCATAATAACAGTTTATATACACACATTATCTACATATAATGAAATCGTATGATTTCAATTATCGGCAACGGTAACGGATAATTGCATACGCAATGGCAACTTATCTGTTACTGACAACAATCCAACGTGAAAAAACAAAACAGCAATAACATCGAAAAAGCGCGGGAAACTTCGTAAAATCCAGACGCGGTTTTTCTTTCGGAGTTTCTAATTAAAATTTTAATAGGTGTAAAGGATCGGTATTAGTTAGTTTGTAGTTAATTTTTTAGTTATTTGTATATTTTATTATTTATAAGTGTTTAATTTGCTGTACATATTATTGGTAAGTTTATGTAAATTATTAAGATGGGCGATCCGCCCGACGACCCCGGCGGAGGGAAATTTTCTTCACAAACGCCCATGGACATGCTGATAGGTGCACTTGAGTCCTCCATGGACACTGACTCCTCAATTTCGGACTCCAATAAACTGAAACGTAAACGGGCCGACACAATACTTTTATGTGGGTCATGTCATAAAAGAAAAAGGAGACATGGAAGTAAAAGGGAAAGGCCGACTGATTGTCAATGTTTGGTAAAGGATAATGAGCTTAATAATGTGTCAACTGGTTCAAGTCCTCCCCTTTCCGAGTCACAGTCAGTAGCTGCACCACATATTCATAGCACTAGTCATGACAATATTAACCAAGCTAACAATGAATCAACCCGTGTGCCAGTTGGTCGCACCGTTTATCAGGCCACTGATGTTGCACCATATGTGGTTCATGTTCAAAAAGAAATTTCCACTAATAACGATTCTACAACCCTGCATCCTGTCACCTTCGGGCGTTTCCTGAGAAACAATCAAATTAGGGGTATTGTGAATGGTAGCCTCAAACGAATAGGACGAAATCGCATAAGTTTGGCATTCTCAAACTTCCAAGATGCAAATTTTTTCTTGTCTAATCAAAACCTTGCATTAGGAAAATATAAAGCTTTCATTCCAACTTTCAATATAACACGTAGGGTCATTGCGCTGGTTTGCCGTCCAGTACCACTTTTCGTCCATATGACTGAGGCACTACAAACACATGCGTAAAATTTGAATACAAACGTACCTTCCCGCGCAAGTTTGGACTTTTTGCGATCCATAATGTCTAGGCAACAGTTTTATCAACATGAAAATGTGATTTAACGAGTAGTGACTTCAAAAATATTAACGTCAGTGACCGCTTCGCATCCCTGCTATACAGAAGTCAACGCGCCTAAAAAAAAATTATACCGGTAGGAAAAGTTCATGGTAAGTTTAATAACTGTTTTAGCTAGTTTACGTAATGTTTTTGGCAAGTATGTCTATTTAACACCATATTTAACACAAATTTAAGTGTTTATTATAGTTTATTTATGAAAATCTTAGTAAAATTTAGTGGACTAATACTAGCATACCAATTTAGCAAAATATTTGGTTTTCGTCCACGTGGACGGAAACCCAAATAGCTATGTGAATATTTGTAATGGTCATTTTACTTCAACGGACCTATAAAATAATGAATTATCTCCCAATAATGATCTTTATTGCAATGAGTTTAGACATTTTAGTTTCCGTCCACTCCTTTGTCAGTGTTGCGGGAATAAAAAATATTTATAGGACGTGGACGAAAACTAAAAAAAGCGTTTAATGTGGTGTTAATTTTCGTCCATGAACGAGCACTCGGGTGGACGAAAATTAAAAAAAAGATATTCTTTTGCATTATTTTTCGTCCATAGACATATTATTTGTATACTAGCTGTTCCCCTGCGGTTTCACCCGCGTTCCCAGGATAAAAAGTAGCCTTGTCATTTTAAAAACTTACTTTAAAACTAGAAAGAAAACCGCCGCGTACACGGAAGATTCCTTAATAAAGGCTCTAACTGCAATTTGGGAAAATAAGGCGTACAAATGTAGCAAAAGCTTAGGGAAGATGGCAACTGTATTGCAAGCAGAAACATACGCCATAATAACTTGTGCTCAGGAGAATATAGATAGAGGAACCAAAGGTTAATCCATCTATATTCTCAGTGACAGTCAAAGCCATGGCATCCTACAAAGTGGACTCCAGACTTATTCTGGATGCTGTCCAAACCCTAAACAGACTTGGGAGGCATGACAGGGTAAGACTTATGTGGGTCCAAAATTATTATGTGGTCCTTTTGTGTCCCTGGGTACAAAGGAATCCATGGTAACGAAGTGGCAGATGAACTGGCAAGAGGGGCTCAGCAAATGACTTTGTGGGTCCAGAACCATGTGTAGGCATATCGACGTGTCTCGTAAAGGCCACATTTAGGGAGTTTGCAGATCAAAGACAACGAACACATTGGCTGTCTAATACCGGTCTACAACACTCCAAGAAATTCCTAGGCTCTAATTTCAAAGCCCGGGAATGCATTTGGAATATGAGCAGGGGGCAAATCCGCTACCTGCTTGGGGCCTTTACTGGGCACTTTGGAACCAACGACATTTATTTATTTATTTGTTACATAATCCACAGCTCTTAAAAACTAATATATTATCTAATTAAATATAACTTACAGCCAATTAAGGATTAACAATATATTACCTTATCTTATAATTTAAAGTAAGAAAGATACCAGTATGTGCCCGATGAGCAGAGTATTTATAGGACACAAAATTGAAAACATAAAATAATAATAATATAATACAGTATGACTGTGTGTGGGTGGAGGTGTGGATGTGTAGGGGTGTGTATGTGAGTGAGTATGAATGTGTGTATGAATGAATGAGTTTTCGTATGAATGATTTCGTCGAATGAGTTTGACATGCTCATGAAGATGGGTCTAACCGCGACACCCATGTGCAGGTTGTGTGGGGAACATACGGAACGCATGGAGCACCTTCTGTACATGCGATGCACTGGCTGGTAAGCGAATGAGTCTACTAGGGATCGGATATCCAAAACCAGAAGACTATAGGCTGATATCTCCTAGCCTCGTTGTAAAACTCATGAAAAGAGTTTTCAACGAGACTGGGGAGGAGTAAGGTATCTAGGGGACCACAATAGATCCCAATGGGTCGAAGTGTCCGAGCTATTTCTCGGCCCCTCCATAAGATAAGATAAGATTGGGCTCCAGTGCCTACCCTCCTACTCTGTCATCAGTACCTGAAAATCATATATGGTCTAAGTTCATCTCAAGACAAGTCCAACATCCCCAAACACGGCTACAATACGTTGCTACGCTATAGAGTCCCAGTTCCTACCCTCCTACTCCATCATCAGACCCTTAAAACCATATATGGTCAAAAATCACCATACAATTCCAACGACCCCAAACACGGCCAGGATACGTTGCTCCACTATGGAGTTCCAGTGCCTATACTCCTACTCCATCATCAGACCCTGAAAACCATGCATGATTAATGTTCATCTAACGACAATTTCAATGACTTCAAACACGGCTACGATACGTTGTTCCACTATTGAGTTGCTGTGCTTGTGCTGTGGTTGTCATTGTAATACGCATGATTGATTTATTTTCTTAATTTCTTTAATTATAGCTAATAAATGAAATAAAAAGAGAAAAATGACAATAAGGCTATTAAATAGTAGATATATTACGTTGTTGATTAAATAAAAGTATATTATAATTGCTTTTTAACTTGATAATTCACCTGCACTCCTTTTTCTACATAGTGGTCGAAATCTAGCTCACACTAGGACGAAAACCAATTTTTTTGGACGAAAACTAGCAAAAACGCTACTTTTGATAAAATATTTTTTTATAAAAAGAGATGTGAAAATGATTTATTTTCTCTTAACATTAACCTAAAGAAGACTAATTAAGCACACACAAAAAATATAATACATTTAAGTAAGGATACTTCAAGATATTCATTTCGGATCACAAAGCTGGCAACTCCGATAATTGGACGAAAACCAGCGCAATGACCCTATGGGAGTTATAAGAGGTGTTCCCATAGATTGGTCAGATGATGATGTTATGGCAAACATTAATGTACCAATTGGGTGTGGGTCAATTTTAAAAGTGAGAAGAATAAAAAAGAAGATTGTGGTAAATAGTAACAAACAATTTGAAAATACTGGTACCATTGTTGTAACATTTGACGGTCAGGTACTCCCAACGCGTGTATTCATGTTTTACACAGCCTTGCCAGTGGACTTATATATTTACCCAACTGTGCAGTGTTATAACTGTTGCCGTTATGGCCATGTTAAAAGTCAATGCAGGTCCACACCAAGATGTTTCAAGTGTGGTCAAGGGCACTCAGGGGATAATTGTAATACAGAAGAAGATGATTATTTTTGCTGCTTATGTAAAGGTGTTCACCAAGCTACAGATAGAAAGTGTTTAGAATTTAATAGACAAAAAGGTATTAAAGAGACAATGAGCAAGAGTTGCATCTCATATATGGAAGCTGTTAAGCTACATCCACCAGTATCAAAGATTTCATATTCTGATGCCCTACTACATACAACTACTACTACTACATCTTCATCCCCCTACAACACTCATTCTCCTCAGCATCAACCTATACCTGAATCAAATTCTTCACAATCTTACAAAAAAACTGTTTTTTTGAAGCCTAGGACACCCCCTAGTTTTTCCAAGGCTTATGACCGCGCGGCCCATTCTGCTATTATTAAAGATCCTATATTACCTAGATCACAACCCATAAACGTAAACAAAAATAATGATAACATGAAAATATCTGACATAATCAAAATTTTAATTCAGTTATTATCACAGTCAAGTTTAATATCACCGTCCAACGTTGCAACAGTAATTGACGCTCTGTATCAAATTTCCAACAATAATAATGGCCACAGCAATTCAGTGGAATTGCCAAAGTATTAATAATAAAAAAACTGAAATTATCCATTTAATTAACAAATATAAACCATTTGTGATCTCTCTTCAGGAGACATGGTTAAAACCCGAGTCAGTATTTAAAGTCCCTGGATTTTCCTGCCTAAGGGACGACAGACATGATGGTTATGGTGGAGCAGCAATGCTTATCAGTAACTGTTTTCCATTTACTCCTCTATCCGTTCCCGCCCACAGCAACAATTTGTCTATTGTTGCTGTTGATGTAAATAATATATGTTATGTTTCTGTATATTATCCCCGACCTAGTATAGAAATTTTTAATGAAATTAACAATCTATTTAATTTATTACCAAAACCTTTTGTATGTATGGGGGATTTCAATGCTCGTCACCAGAGTTGGGGTTACTCTTCTTCTTCTTGTCACGGAGAACAGCTCTTGGATCTTCTTGATTCACATAACCTATGTATTTTAAATACTGGTTTGCCAACACGCCTTGGTGGGCCTAGGGAAGATCCCAGTGCCCCAGATTTATCCATTTGTACACCTGATCTTGCATCCTGCCTTTCTTGGAGCCCTCTGACATCCAGATATGGTAGTGATCATTTCCCATTATTAATCACTTTTCCTTTTAAGAAACCTCCAAGGCAGTTAAAATCACCACGTATGAAATATAAATTGAATAAGGGTGACTGGGGTGTGTTTAGAAGGAGGGTTGAGCAGATGGTGTTAGAAATGCCTCAAGTATCTCATGAAAATGCATCCATTTGCTCTGAGATGTTAGCTAAAATATTAATTGAGGCAGCTACTGAAACTTTCCCTTTAAAGAATTGTCGACCTAGTAAGATACCATCTCCACCATGGTGGGATGAAGAGTGTACTAATGCAGTTAAACAAAGGAAAGAGGCAGAAAAACAATATTGTATTCAAATGTCTGACAATAACTTTATTAATTATATACAAATGGCAAATAATACCAAGGAACTACTTAAAAGAAAAAAGTTTGAAGGCTGGCAATGTTTCTGTGCATCACTTTGCCCTAATGTTAAACCATCCATTGTGTGGCAAAATATTAGACGGTATAGGTCTGCTTTCAATGACACACAACAAAATAAAATTACTCCCACTCTTGCTGAGCAGATCATGGATCATTTGGCTCCACCTTCTGTTCCTGAAAATTATGTTTTGATTCCATCTTCAGTACCAGCACCTTTAACAAATATTAATAACAATAAAATAGACCTTAATTCTCCTTTCACTCTGTATGAGCTGAAAGGAATTCTTTCGCATGTTAAGGACTCGGCGCCGGGCGAAGATGGTATACCGTATTCATTTTTGTCCAACCTTGATAATAATGGTCTTAATTATTACCTTTCTCTAATTAACACTGTAATCTTCTCTGGTAAAATTCCCAAATCTTGGCGAACCCAAACTTTGATATTGTTATTGAAGCCAAATAAAACGAGTTCAGATCCGTCATCGTATCGGCCAATAGCTTTGTCTTCGGTACTAGCTAAAATCGCAGAGCATTTAGTCAAAAATCGATTGGAATGGTTTATAGAGCATAATAATTTATTATCAAATACTCAGTTCGGTTTTAGGAAAGGTAAATGTACTTTTGACAGCTTAGCCATTTTTACCACAGATGTACGTTTAGCGCTATCTAGAAATGATTCTTTGGTTGCAGCCTTTTTAGATATAAGTGCGGCATATGATAATGTTAATATTTCAATCCTCCAACAAAAGTTAATGTTATTAAATATTCCAATTATTTTAGTAAATTTTATTGTAAATTCATTATATGAAAGATTTATTAAATATCCAATAGATTCAAGTGACAGTACATGCATATGTCGAACAATCTGGAAGGGATTGCCTCAGGGCTCCGTGCTTAGCCCTATATTGTATAACATATACACATATGATTTAGAGTGCTCTCTTACTAGATATGCTAATGTCCTTCAGTATGCGGATGACTTGCTTCTTTATGTTCCTGGGTCCAAAACAGATGATATTTGTGAATCTTTAACCACTGCTTTAATTGAGTTAAAGGTCTGGCTAGATTACAATGGTCTTGCCCTATCACCAACAAAAAGTTCGGTTGTACTATATACGAGAAAACGGAAATTGCCAGCAGTTAATGTTGAGTATGGAGATTTATCTTTACCAGTCAAAGACCAGGCAAAATTTATGGGAGTAATTTTAGATTCAAAATTAACTGGAATGCCTCATTGCGAATATATTTTGAAAAGGTGTGAACGTAATTTAAACATTTTACGATGCCTTTCTGGTGTTTGGTGGGGCGCACATCCTTCTTCCATGAGACTTTTATATAATGCCCTGATAAGAAGTGTACTGGATTACGGAACATTTTTGTTGCATCCAGGAAATGTGGGTGCTTTCAAGAAACTGGATGGCATTCAATCGAAGGCTCTGAGGATTATTACGGGGGCTATGAAATCTAGTCCAATAAATTGTCTTCAAGTGGAGTGCTGTGAACCCCCTTTATCGTTAAGAAGACAGTACCTAAGTGATCGTTATTATTTCCGTAGTTTACAATTGAAATGTCATCCGTTACATTCTAAATTAAAACAGCTAGCTGAAGAGGTAGATTCATCAAATTATTGGACGCATAAGGATGCTCCTTGTCTTGTTAAAAGTCTGCGTAAATATAACAAATTAGAAGCTCCAACTTACCAAAGTAATCAATTACCCTTATATTGTCATAATTTCAATTCTCTCATTGTACCACCACGAATCGAATTCAGTATAGGAGTATCAAAGAGCAATACCAATCAAGATGTCGAATTTAGGCGTATTATTGACAATGACTGGACTGGTTGGCATCAAATCTATACTGATGCGTCTAAACATTCTAATGATAGTTGTGTTGGCGTTGGGGTTTACCATTCACAGTATAAAATTGCACAAAAAATTAAGTTACCTCCCGAATCTAGTGTATATACCGGTGAATGTTATGGTCTTTTAAAGGCCATTGAGTATGTAATCCTACTGAAGCTATCAAAAGCAATAATTTTTTGTGATTCGCTGAGTTCCTTACAATCTTTACAACGATTTCCCTTTAACTCTCATAAACAGTCTCCTATTATCTTTGATATTAAAAACCTTTTATATTTATGCTCATCAAGGGGTTATGGAATCGTTTTCGCTTGGATTCCAAGTCATGTGGGCATTTCTGGTAATGAAAAAGCTGATCGGTTAGCTAACGAAGCTATTCATGTCGGAGATGTATGTCCGTATAGTAATTATTGTCACGACTTGGTTTCTCTGTCCAAACTTTATTTGTATGATGAGTGGAGTAGACTCTGGGTTGATGATGTCACCAAAGGGAAATATTATCGACTAATACAGAAGTCTATTCCACGTAAGCCGTGGTTTAACAACCTTCAGTTTAGCAAAAGAATCACTTCTGTTTTATGCAGACTCCGTTTGGGTCATGTTTGTACCCCTGCACACTTATTCAAATTTAAAATTGTTGCTGATCCTATGTGCTCTTGTGGAGAGTACGGGGACTTGAACCACATTTTTTTTTCTTGTACATTGTATAATAGGTCTGCTTTTATTTCCCAACTCCTGGCGATCCGTATTCCATTTCCTACTTCTATTATTTGTTTACTACATTATAATGATACAGATGTATATAGCATATTAGCCAGATTTATCGATATTAATGATATCAAACTATAATTATTGTTCCAATATGTATTGTAAATATGTTTATGTATTTAGTACTATAGAAACCAATCCTTTTCCCGTTCCAAATTCCTCGCTTTAATATTTTTTTTATATCCTTGGTTTCCCTACCTTTGTCATTGGCTAATGCAAACTTCGCAAAGCCAGAAAAAAAAAAAAAAAAAAAAAAAAAAAAAAAAGCAATAACATCATTAGGATTGTCAAATTAAATTTTAGCCAATGTGAACTTTATTTCGTTACATGAAAGGTTATCTGTTATTCTAGTAATTTACGAAAGAAAGGTGGGAGTATCACGTGATTACAAGTCGTGGGCGCGTAGCGCTATCTCACTCACACACTAACGGTGTGCCTATTGCCTGCCTACTCTAACAGCAACAACAGTTTATAACGACAACAGGATAACTGAGCGATCAATAATGAGTTGTTCATTGCGGGAGAATAATGCATTATAGTAACGGTTATTGTAATAACGACCATTACTAGTTACTATAGCAATAGTATGTACTGCAGGGGTTTGTTCAGATACTACACACCCCGGGTGATCGGTGCGATCGTCCAACGTCGACCTACGATCGCACCACATGTTATTGAACTGTTACTGAACGCTACAATGATTGTCGGGCCATCACATCATCCAAAATATAAATTTTATCATTTTACAGGGCCTGTAGACAAGATGGTTATCGACAATCGTCATCGTTAGTAAACGATCAACCTTTGTATGGGATCCTATCAAAAAATGCTGGCAACATATTTGTCTTAATTTGGAAGTTTGAGATTCCTTGGCGGGAAATTGAAAAAAGCGCACGCGGAAAAATTTGAAATTACATTTTGTAATTTTTTTTTTATTGTGTAAAAGAATAAATTCACTTTTAATTAATACCAAAAAAAATAAAATGGATGGGAATGAGGGGGGCGGGGACAACCCGCCCAACTCCTCCAAGCGGCTTCGGACTGATGAAGTGAATGATGATAGCGGTGGCGGTGAGCGTTCTGATGTACTTTATGTGCCTTATTTTAAACCTAATTATAAAAGACAGTATCCAGAAAACTCAAATAAAACAGAGTTTAAAGTTTTTGTTGAGCATATCAACCACAAAGAGAGATTGGGCAACAAAAGTCCTATATATCTCAATCATATTTTCACGACGGATGTTAAAGGTGTGATGGCAATACAGCGATTGAATGCAAATAAAATAGCAGTAATGTTCAAACAATATAATACAGCAAACAACTTTCTAAATAACACTGCATTCTTAGAAAAGTACAACGTAAAGGCTTACATACCGGCTACCCAAATAGAAAAAACTGGCATCATAAGATTTGTCCCAGCAAATATCTCAAATAAGGACTTATACACTAAGTTGAGTTCCATTTACGAAATTATCTGTATACGACGATTCACAAAAAAAGTAGGACGGGACAGAGTTCCTCTGCAAACAGTCAGTATCACTTTCTTATCCAATATCTTACCTGACAATGTACAATATGATCTATTCTCATACAGGGTATTTGAATATATCCCACCGCTGCAACAATGTTACAAATGTATGAAATTTAATCACTCGGCTAAAATATGTAATGGCAAACAGAAGTGTTCGATCTGCTCTGGTGAACACTTTTACAAAGATTGTGATAAACCTAAAGAGATATGTTGCGCTAATTGCCAAGGCCCACACCTAGCAATAGCAAGAGAATGTCCCATTAAATTAAGAAAAATAGAAGAAAAGAAAAGTAAAATAACATACGCGAGTATCGCACAAACAAAGTCGATCGAATACCCTGCATTGCCATTGTCTAAGAGTCAACTTGTAAATCCCCCTGTAAATAATGTAAATATTCCAGTAAATACTGAAAAGAAAAATGTTAAAAAAAATGTTAATAACAAGCCTGCTGCACAGGCGCTGAACCCACAAGATCACCCTATGGACTTCATTGCCCAGGTTATAGCTAATAAAGAAGTACGAGCGGCCCTAGTAAAAACATTGGTAGAGATTGGTAATAAGTCTGATCCCACCCCAATTACTTCATTATTCATTGAAGAAATATTAGTTAAAAATTTATCCCCATAATGGATTTAAGTCCCCCTAAAACGTCCCAATTACGGATTGCGCAGTTTAACATCCAAAGTGCCAATAGTAAAAAGCCCTTATTAACTAAGTTTATGCTAGAACAAAATATTGATGTATGCTTGCTTAATGAAACTTGGTTTAAAGACCATCACAATTTTAAAATCCCCGGTTATAATCTCCATTCCAGAACATCTAAGAATCCTCACAATGGTGTAGCAATATTAATTAAACCAGAGACTAAATATAATATTTTAAACACAACATTCTATGAGGACATTCAAACTATAGCTATGTCAATATCTACCGAGCGTGGCAGTGTGACTATACTCTGCGTATATTGTCCTCCTTCCAGTGGGCACATAAGATTGCATAGACTGCGCAATATAATTCGAGACCTACCTAAACCTATTTTTATAAGTGGTGATTTTAATGCTCACCATATTGCATTTGGTTGCCTATCTACTAAGGGCCGCGGACAAGATTTATATGATGTTATAGATGAGTGTGATTTGTGCATCTTAAATGATGGCAGTTTCACTACAGTGAACCGTCCTAGAACCAACGCTTCAGCCATTGACGTCACCTTTGCTAGCGCATGCTTAGCACCGTTATGCGAGTGGTCTGTGCATGATGATTGTATGGGAAGTTACCATTATCCAACTATAACCGAAATATCCCTATCCATACAAAAATACCAAATTAACCCTCCCATTGATAAATTTTTGTACAAAAGAGCTGATTGGCGCCAATATAATGAACTTTCAAAAAATGCGTTTGGCGATTTTACAATTAATCAAGTAGACCCACTCTCTTCCTTTACCGATTTTTGTATACGTCTTGAGTCCCTTATGCAAATAGTTGTTCCAAAGTTCACTAAGTCTGCCCACTTTGCTAGCAGACCTCCAGCACCTTGGTGGAATGAGGTTTGCGAACAAAGTGTAATAGCATCCTATAATGCTTTGAAACTGTACAGAAATGATTCTACAATAGATAACTATATAAATTATAAGAGACTTGATGCATTAAAAAAGAGAACCATTTCTGAGCAGAAGTCAACTGGATGGAATGATTTGTGCAATACTTTTAATAGAACTACCCCTATAAGCAAAATATGGAACATGATTAAGATTTTTAAGGGTGTTAAGTCTAGCATTAGATCCCATAAAGATGAGTTCATACCTACCTTTTTAGATAAACTGTCTGATAATAGTGGTTTAAAAGAGACTAGTAACTTAATCAACTATTTTAACAGTAACAATAATAATAGCAATTCAAAATTTTTATTGGAACCATTTACATGGAATGAATTCACATCAAGTCTACAATCTAGGCGTAACTCAAGTCCAGGTCTAGATAACTTTCCATATATTGTAATTAAAGAACTCCATACATCTGTTCAGCACCTCTTTCTTGACATTCTTAATGCTTTATGGCTCAAACAAATTATCCCTGAATCATGGAAAACACAGTGTGTTATCCCAATACTGAAGCCTGATAAATCTCCAGAACAGTCCAGTTCGTATCGTCCTATATCTTTGTCCTCATGTCTCGGTAAACTATTCGAAAATATGATTAAAGTCCGTCTGGACTGGTTTGTAGAGGCTAATGGTATCATCCCACATGTGCAGTATGGTTTCCGTCGTGGGCGTAGTTGCGCTGACAGCTTCATGTCACTCATCTCAGACCTGAAACGTGCAAATAATTTAAAATCACACACTGTTTGTGTATTTTTAGATGTCCAAGGAGCTTTTGATAATGTCGACCCAGGTATCTTGGTCAACATTATGTCTAATGTGGGTATACCTGGTCTACTATGTCAGTGGATCTATAATTATTTAAATGATAGAACCTTATATGTTAAGTATAATAACATCTTACATGGTCCTAGAAGTGCATCGAAAGGCACAATGCAACACGCCACTCTTTCACCATTACTATATAATTTGTACACATGTGAAATATGTAAATTTGTAAATACTAGTGAAGTAAATATTTTGCAATTCGCAGATGACATTGTTTTGTATAGTAGCAGTCAGAACTTGCAAGTTGCTATAGATAATATGAATAGAGCATTAAATCAGTTGAGTCTATACTATAATGATAGATTACGTTTAAAGATCAATGCTACAAAAAGCAGTTTAATGATTTTTGGTGATGATGATCCATCTAGTGTTATTTCGTATTGTGGAGAATCTATAAACAGAGTACATTCAAAGAAATTCTTAGGAATCATCATAGACCAAAAACTGACTTTCGAAGAACATGTTCGGTATATTTCTAAAAATGCTTTAAGAGCTATTAACATAATAAGATGTCTGGCTGGAGTGTCATGGGGTGCTGACCCCAAAATATTGTCTATTCTATATAAAGCTATTGTGAGAAGTCATTTTGACTATAGTTCTTTGGCATATATGAATAGCTACCATGCCAAAAAATTAGATATCCTGCAGAATAAATCTCTGAGAATAATATCGGGTGCAATGTGCTCAACTCCCATAAGGGCCATGGAAGTAGAGACTAAAATTATGCCACTGATCTTGAGACGTCTCCTACTTGCCGAACGGTATTGCCTTAAACTACTGTACTCTGATAACATGCAAATTATTAACAAGATTATACCTTGTAGAATCAATGTGTCAGGTCCTTTAGCAACTGGTGAGAGCCTCCTTATTGGTAACTCCCCAATGTTGTATCACATTTTTCTGGAAATTGAAAACAACAGCTATAAACTCAAAAAACAGTGCCCTTGGCCCTGCTATTCTTCCCAGTTCAAAAGCATAATGCACCCAATTACAGTAATAGATTCAATTACAAATAATTCAGAGATGTTGCAATTTTTATCAGAAAATAATTACTACACTTTATATACAGATGGTAGTAAGGGTAAGGATTATGTGCGCTGTGCTGTGTATGATCCTCAAAAAAATTCTTCTCAGAGTTTTCTTTTGCAGAATGTTTGTACAATATTCACCGCAGAAGCCTATGCAGTATATCAGGCTCTTCTGCAAATTGGAAATGTAGATAATTGTAAATATTTTCTAATTGTAACAGATTCTTTAAGTTTTATAAGAGGATTGAGCTATTTAAAGATTCACTTTAAAACTAATTTCATTCTGTACATAATTAAAGAATTGTTATACAAATATTATCATACAGGGAAACTAATTTCATTTATGTGGGTGCCCTCTCATAGAGGAATCACTGGAAATGAAATGGCCGACAAAGCCGCTTACGGAGGAGTAAATGCACTCGATGTCTCCGATACTATGTATGTACCTATGACTGATTATTTGAGTAATGTAAGGCTAGCTATAAGTATGTTATGGGAGCAAATGTGGAAGAAAGACCAAGAAACGAAAGGACGGTGGTACGGTAGCATTCAAGAAAACTTACCAGTAAAGCCATGGTATGATAGCCTGCAAAGAGCCAGTCGTGATTTTATTACCACCATAAACCGACTACGTTATGGACATAATAAAGCACCATCACACCTAGCAAAGTTAAATATAATTCAAAGCAATGTCTGTACATTTTGCGGAGTTGAAGAAGGAACAGTGGACCACATTATATTCAGCTGTCAAAAGTTCCTTATTGACAGATTGGTACTCGCGAGTGAACTAAGTGAAGTGTGGCAAAATAATTATAGTGATTTTTCTTCCCGCCCGCCGCCGCTTAAAGAACTATTAAAAGACATTAAAACTTATAAACCAATATTTAAATACATTAAAAATACGGTGGTAAAATTATAAAACTGAAAATACAAAATCTGAAAAGTGGTTCCGGAATAATAAAGTCGTGGCTTAAAGGTCTTAGTAACCAGGCCATAAAATCCCAAAAAAAAAAAAAAAAATTGGAAGTTTGACATTTGGAGTTGTCAAAGTTGTAAATTTGCTACCCTGGGTAGTGATTATTTCTATACGCTTTGGCCCTCGGTAAAAAAAATTACTTTAGATTAAATTAAAGCAAGATTTATATGAGTAATAATGCAATCAATAACAATTATAAGAAGGTACTCTACTTCTCTGCCCAAGAGTAGTAATTTTTTATATGAAATGCAAAAAAACTTCATTCCTACAAATCCATTTCAAAGAACACTATTAATGTGCGGTTCGGCTGCTATTGCTCTGCTAAACCCACACAGAGGTGACATGATCGCCTGTCTAGGAGAAATAACTGGAGATAACTCTTTAAAGTACATGCAAAAGAAAATGTTGGATACACCTGAAGGAGCAGAAATACTAAAAGAAAAGCCGAGAATTAACTCTAAAACTGTTGCGTTTGAATGGCTATCACAACTTCCAGAAAACACACTTGGTCGTGTGTATGCGGACTTCATGCATGCCAATAATATCACTGCAGATTCTAGGCTACCAGTACAGTTTATAACTGACCCTGAAATGGCTTATGTGATGCAACGATATAGGGAAGTACACGATTTAGTTCATGCAACATTATACATGAAAACTACTATGCTGGGAGAGGTGAGACAGAAATACTTGGGCAAATAACCTTTACAACTGCACTTTCAGTAGTGTACGACGGAACAAGTACGAGGGGGTCTCTGTTTGTCTCAGTTTGCATATATTTTTGGCAAACAAATGGATAAGGCTGACATATAACAGCAACTCTCGCAAATATAAAAAAAAAACAATTGCTTATTAATAAATCAATATTTAAAAGTTATTTTGCTTCATAGGTAACTGTTAAGTGGGTTGAAGGTATCCAAACTAAGCTGCCAATGTGCATTAGTGGTGGTATTTTGGGTGCAGGTCGTCTTAAGCCCAAACACAGGCAAATGTACTTAAAATATTACTTACCTTGGGCTATCAGGACTGGAAATAATGCAAATTTTTTACAAGGTAATATTCATTTTTAATATTCCATTATATTACTAAAGGAAAGCTTAGTGACATCTTCTAGACTTTTGGTAAAATCTCTATTGAATGTGAAAATCATTTGATTTATTTTGTTATTGTGATCATCACCTTTGATACTAAGAACTTGCCAGAGTAATGATACTATTTACTCAACCTGCTATAGAATAGCATATCCAATTATGTGTTTTCTTTAACTACAGTATTTTTTTTCAAGAATTTACTCACACATATTCTAATAACAGTTATTCCTTACAGGGATTTACTTTGAGAAGAGATGGGAACAAGATATAGATGACTTTCATAGAGAAATGAATATTGAAAGACTGGAAAAGAATAGCACACATAGCACTAACAAAAGTTAAATCTAGGTTTTTTTTTAGTTTATATTCTTTGTCTTGTGTTTAAATAGAAACGTCATAAGATTTAAAGGGTCGTCTGATGATTAAATTTTAACAAATGTAAAATTACTATTTCTGTATCTGGAAAAATACAATTTATCTAGATACAGAAATAGGATTTAATCTTATACAGAAATATCATGACTTGCTATAACAAGTCATGATTTTACTGTATAAGATTAAATCCTTCAATTATAAGATTAAAGAGACTTCATAGTAGATTGGAAACTTTTGTCTTTGCTGATACCTCCCAACTCCATATGGCCCCTCACTCCCGCAACAAACCTGATGGGCCCATGAGCTAGCCAGTTGGCTCATAACATTTTGCTATGCTTTTGTTGTCACCCAATACCATTCCTTGAATCTTTATAGTTCAATAGTTTGTGATCAAAGGTTTCAGAAGATTATTTGCATTTTTATTGTGCAGTCTACAGAAAGTGAAATACATATTGAATTGAAACACATGATTGAAATTAAATGAAATATTCTATTCATTCAAATAGCCCTTCATAGGCGCTAATGAATAGTCAGACTTCAATGCATGAATAAAGATTAATTGGTCTTATCCTTTACTCCTCTATCTGTTATTATCATGTACAGATATTAGATATCATAGACAAATAATGTGTTATGTTTGCATCAAAAGTATACAGCTACCGACTATAAATAATACATTATTAATTGATGTAAAAAATATTTTTAATATCTTTAACTATTTCCATATTCTAAATAAATCATAATAACATTTCTGAGCTATGTCCATTGGAATTGTGTAAAGGAGTGGTGCGGTTGCCGACCTCCACTAACCATTCATACCAGACTCTACGTGAATCCACACAGCGCCAAAATTTTGCAGTGATAGTTTCTCCTTTTTGTACTCTCAAAGGCGTCTAAAAGAAAACATATTATTCATTAAGGCATCAATACATACATTCCGCCCATTCTAAGATTTATATGAATTTTTCTACAATGGAAAAGAATGTAGATCGAAAAATTAACCCAAAGAAGTGCAGTGACGTTAATTTTTTTTAAAATCTATTCCACTTGCATCGATAATGCGCTCCAATTGCCACACATGCTTTCTGTTCGGCTATGTCAAAGACACTAAACATTTAGATGCAGTGATTGTTCGGTAGTTATTAATCAGTTCAAAAGCACTTACTAGTTGGATTGCTCAGTATTACTTCTCTAAAGGGATTTTACCTCTATGGCAATTCTTGAAAGATGGAGAAATTTCCTTCCTAGTTGTGATTTTCTCAAAAAAACTTATTACCTTTATTGGAATGAACACAGGAAACCACGAAATCATCCCAGGACTGTGTGTAGAAGGTACAATGCTAATCATTTCATTTCCATATAGAGAGCAATCAAAGTAGCCCCCAAAACCATGCATCACATTGTCCTGTTTCACTTCCCAAGATATTGTTGTTGCTCTTCTATTATCTGTTGATGGTAGTCCTCTGTAATCTGTGATTTCTTGACCCTCGTGATCCCTTGACCCTTTAGCAGGATGATCAAAGGTGAACACCAACTGAAAGAAGACAGAGACTCAATATTGTCCTCTTTCTTTCCTTCCATAATGGTGACTTCTCAGAGAAAGAGTAAACAAATCAAAATACAAACACATTAAAGTCCAATTGCATCAACCTGGTTTAACATTTAACCATTTGAACACAGCTTTTGGGTTAAATGGTTAAAATTTAAAACCAGATTGACACAAGTGGGCTTAATAAACATATTGTCTAGCTAGCTAACTAGTAATTTACTTATCTGGCTAACAATTATGATGTGATATCTTTGAAGCGATATGCCGACTATACCTGTAGCAGTGACGTCTAATGCCATGCTTCACATTTTGGCTATAAACTACAAAGCGAGAAGCTTTTATAATTTTGACTTAAACAATGAAGAAAAAGGTAAGGCTGCAAAGTAGGTACTCAACTATCATGCTATAGTTGAGTACTTTGCAGCCTAACTCTCTGTGTACCCTCAAGTGTAAAATATATTGTCAAGGTCCTACTGCTGTTTCGGCAACTATACTTCCAAAGTTTGTTTCCTTCTGCTTTGTGTTTGTCATCATCATTTACAGAGAAAAGATGGTCAAAATTAATATAAAAAAGAAAAACCTTTGTATCAGCTATATCGTGCTTATTTTGCATATAAACGACCCATAATGTCTCGAGGTTTTTTTCTTTATGGTTGCAATGAGGGGTGGCCGCCGCCTTTGCCGCTGCCCACAGCCTCGGCGAGGAGATCGGCGCCACGTATGACTTGTACTGGCACGGTATGGATATACCACCTGGCTTCAGCAAACCAGCAGCTCCGTCCAGACATTCCGGTGATAATTCATTATCGCCCCATGAACCTTCAAATTAACAAAAAAGTGATAGACACAAGGAAAGAATAATATTATAGCGCAAATAAACGATGCCTAGATACATTGAAAGGGTCAACTTGTATACTTATGCTATAGGTTGAATTCTAAAATTATATGAGTGAGTTTAGTACCAAATGAAAATCAGCGCTGGCTTTAAACAACCTGCAATATGTTAAGTTGAGACTGATTTGTATTACAATAACAATATCGAAATCACGAAAAACAACAGCTGTTCCATACACACACAGTCGTGAGCATCTTGCTGAGTTTCTTGCCGGATTCTTCTCAGTTGAAGGCCGAGTTCCGAACCGGTGGAAACTTCAGTAAATGTGACCTTAAGTGCCCTTTTGGTCCTAAATTGAAAAAATGGCTTTGACTTTGAACAGACCTAATAAAATAAATATCATTTTATATTGTTTACCTAAAAGTTCAGATACAATGATGTCTGCTTTAGGCGAGAGGTTCAACTGGCGCATGTCCCCCGGTATGACGACGACATCTCGGTCGCGCCACACCTCGCGCACCTGCGCCGCCAGCACCACCACTGCACAAGGGTTCTTTTCCACTGCTATCACCTAAACAAATAATAAAGTAAAATCGGGGTTGAAAGCTAGAGTACTACTCTAAAAGAAAGTTTTACCCAGAGTTAGAAAAATATTAGAGCGACTGTACTAGAGTACGGGCCGTGAGCACGGGTACGGGCAAAATGCCTTGAAACGAAGTGCGCGTAAATAGTATGAATGACTAATGTACATATAATGAATACCAATTTCTCGTTTTTTATTGATACTTTTACCGAGAACAAATGACATGGAATCCAAATCGACATGTTGTCTGACTGTAAATCTATTTGTGTACTATAATCTGTGAATGCATCTATATGGGAAACTACTCAGGCTTAGCACTAGGTAACCTTCTTCTTCTTGTTATCACACTGTCATATTCTAAAAGGGTTCACTTTACTTCACATTCATACTTAACATGGACATTTCTCAATAAACCTCATCAAGTCATCATCATTCAACATAATTTTAATTTCATGATAAAATTCCTTGCTATTAAACAATAATGGCAGGATGGAATTTGGGATGCCATTATAACAATTAAATCTTGGTGCTTAAAGAACGCCTTGATGCGTTTAAATAGTTTTGCCAGTTCTTAAATTCTTTAGGCCACAATTTGAATAACTTTAACATCAATATGGTTTGAAAGTATTGCCCATCCTTAAGTCAACCAACCTTCTCACAAAATGTGATGATTATCCTAGACTGCATTCTCATTGCATGCAAAACTTTGAAACTGCTTAGAAAGGAGAAAAAAATTACAAATGTTTTTTATTTACCTTAACCCTGCTGTTAGTTATATCAGCAGCATTAAATGTCGCTCTCACAAGAGGACCCCTTCCCGCACCAAGCACCATCACAGTTATTATTGGTCGTTTATCCTCTACAATGTTATCATCACCTTGTCCTATTTCTATTTTAGGATCTTTTGCCTCTTCTATTTCTAAAGGTTTCTTTTGTAGGTCAGTCAAAGCAAGAGCAATGGCTTTCTGATACTGGTCATATTTGACTGGATCTTTCTCAAACACATTATATGTATGTGTGTCTAAATTATCGGCAAGAGGCTGCAGAGGCGTTTGTAAATAATCTTCCCATCTGGAAAAGTATGTATAGCTTTATGAGTTAGCTGACTGAAAACAAAGCATTTGGCGATTCAAATTCAAGCAGCCTGGTGATTCAAATTGAGTAATTACTCTTTAAACATTGAGTGATCTAAGTTAATCAACAACTACTTAGCCTAGGGATTCAACTCAATGCCGTCATTTAATTAACGAGCTAGCCTCTGGCTAATTTAACCAGTTGCCTACCATACAAATGGACTTAAACATCAATTCTTTCAAACCAGAGAATGCAACATTTTTGCAAGTTATCAAAACCTAGTCTCTATTTGTGTGTCATATTTTATAACATACCCTCTTGCGTAGCTCAGCATTGGATCGTCAGCTACATGAGGTCGTCTCTTCCACAGTCTGTACAGGTATTGAAGATAAAACTCAATGTTGGAACGTCTCGCTCCACTCACTATCACCTGAGCCTCATGCTCCACCATACTCACAACCAACTGTTGATGTGCTCGTGATAAAACTGGATATCTGCAATTATTTAACTTTTACAATACAATTGTATGAGTAAGATACTTAAGGAACTGTTTGCATGTCATGATATATAAAAAAATATTCTGAATTATGTTGCCCCTCTCAATCAGTGCTTTTTGCCAGCTGCTGGCTGATAAGCCAACA
The DNA here is from genome assembly GCA_951394255.1 of Polyploca ridens. Lineage (NCBI taxonomy): Eukaryota > Metazoa > Arthropoda > Insecta > Lepidoptera > Drepanidae > Polyploca > Polyploca ridens. Next base: position 6,963,104 of record OX596248.1, read on the forward strand.
AGATTTTAGTTTTAAGAAAATCAAGTGTTCTCTAATTGTGATGAACAATTAAGCCTTTTTATACAGTAATTTTCATAGAGGATACCATTTACCAACTTGGTTCTCGCGAGGGATGTCCGGCCCATAATAATAATGATCAATTGTTATTTTTTAAATGCAATTCAAAGGATTAACCGAGGACAATATTAGGTCCCAAGAAAACACAGGTAAACATGGGTTTCATCCCGTATGATATTAACTAATAACATTATTAAGAATCTGCAATTAAAAATTACCCTTTCTTATTATTGTGAAAGATTGATGTGGGAACGATAATGGCTTTAACAGGCTCTCCAAGCCATCTCTTGATTAACTCCTGTGATGGTAGGTCTGCTGAAAGCTCCAAAACAACACCAACACGTTTGTCCCATTCCATTCGCTCATGGAACTTAGACCACCAGTACCATGTTTCATGCCAAGCTTCTTCATCATCTACTCCATCACACTGCCTTAATTTTCTGCTGCACACCATTGGGACACGAGCCCATATTAAAGAAGGGTGGTGGCTGAAATTTAAAACAAAATACATTGATATTAGGAAAATAGTTACATTCTTGACAAATTCATGAATCGAACTGAAAGAAAAGTTGAAGTAATGGTAACAAGTCAAATTTTTTGAATAAACTTTGGGAGAATGTGGTTAGTGATTAAACCTATTGACACTATCCTCATCCTAATTTTATGATCAAATAGTTTAGGACAGTATTTAGCTCTCACTGTTTTGGTAAGAGTGTAGTAGGCTAAAAGTTATATTATGTCCAAGAGTGGCCATTATTTACTTAGTCCTCATGCATTATTGACTTATTCATATTATCAAAAGTATAAATAAACAGTAAAAATTAGTTTAGTATTTGTCACACGGAATTTTTTGTTGTACCTTGTTATAAAGGCTTCTGATCAGGTCGGCTTATTACAAACAAAATTGGCATTTATTTACAGTCAAAATGTTTACTTGGGGAAATAACTCTTTCTATATCTTGTTTCTCTTTTTCAATAGACATATGAAAGAAGCAGGGTTGTTTAACTTTATAGCATACTTTAATATTAATGCTGTGGATGAGGTAGTTCATAGATCCCTCCTACCTTTGGTTACATTGATACCAACCATGGTCACATTCTAGTCAAAAATCATATAAGCAACAATAACTTGTGTAATAGGTAGTGATAGTGATGTTAAATGCCTTGGCAGATCGTGGATTTAAATCTCGCAATAATCTTGAGCTATTGGTGAAGGATATATCATTCTACCCCATATGTTGAAAATCTGTTAAGCATCAAATTGGATGTTTCAACAACTGTGCTTGAGAGATGGGTCTTTCTAGGCTATGTGCCTAAGTCTTAAGACCTTCGGCCACATCATCACTTACCATGGTAAAATAATAGACAAAAAACACAACCTTATTCATAGTAACCTGTTAGCTTGTTGATGGGACATGCATCCTATAAATATATGAAAAAAATAGAGCTCCAGAATTGCGAGACGACTGATTAACTGGTCGCGCGCACGACCAGACAAGAAAGACCTGCTAGAGTTAAAATTTATATGGAACAGTAACTAAATGACAGTTAGGCTGCATTCCGAATTACCGCTGTAATCGATTTGAGCGTGCTTAAACCCGTACCAAATTGAAAAATGACAGTTAACGATGTCCCATGAAACGTCATAGATGACGTCATGACATGAGCCACCTTGCGCTCACACCGACCATGCCCTAAACTGATATCACCGTGAGCGCTGTCAAAAGTGAGGGCAAAAATCTAATTAGGTTTTCTATTTGGCAAAGATACTTTTTATGATTTTATGAGAGAAAAATAATAAAAAAAGCAGATATTCCTTTTTGCCAGTCAACTTATAAAAGATATAAGGAGTCTTAGCGCATTAATAATTCAGATTTTAATTAAATTCTCAAATGTTCTGTTTTGAATACTGTGAGCGCGATAACGGGCGTTCCGAATTGTTGATAGTTCTCAGCTGTCATAAACGTGATATCTAATTCGGTACGCAAATTATTGCTGTGATTGCTGTGATCGATATTATCCATTTCGGAATGTACCCTTAATATTAAACCTGTTGTGTCTTATACATCACAGTGGCATTTCGCGCACAATGGCCGCGGTTCCCCTTAAACACAAACGGTCTGTATAAGGCGCACGGAGGGTTAACTTTAAATACAAACTCCAACATTCAATTATTGAAGTTCAGTTCATTGCAAAAAATATAATATAATCTATATATATAGGGTGTAATGGAAAGGGTATATACATCTGAAGGGGGTGAAGACTACATCAGGTACAGATTCTCTATATATAAAGTTTCAGCTCAAAATAAATTACTCAAAAATTCAAACATAACCATCATAACCAACATGTCACCAGTCAACGAGGGCCATTATCATTTTGCATCCCTTGCTAATATTAATATAAAATTTTATCTTCCGTGATCTGTGCGTCTAGTACCAAAAAAGTGGATTACTGTAATGGATAAACACTTTCCATTACACCCTGTATATAAAAGAAAGTTGTGTTAGTTACACTATTTATAACTCAAGAAAGGCTGAACTGATTTGGCTGAAATTTGGTGGGGAGGTAGCTTAGAACCAGGAGATGGACATAGGAAACTTTAGGGTAGGGTATGGTAGGATATCCCTTGGGTACGCGGGTGAAACCGCGGGGCGCAACTAGTTACATATATGCAATGCTTGTATGCTAAGCTAATAATTATGTTATAACACTTCTTACCTAGTCTCATAATAGGTTTGGAGTATTCTAGCTAAATTGCTAGTATCTCTACCATGCAGCGTCAATATGATTGCCGGCAGACCGAGGCCTCTACAGTAAGAAAGTTCTTCATTCATACAATCCTCATGCCGTTGTTGAACAAGAGTCGACGGCGAGTCTACATTTAAATACGGAGAGAGTTTCCCGACTAATCTGCTAGTCCAATCTTGAGGTGATAGTACCATATCAGAACGTGTAAAACCACCAATTTTATTAAAACTCCCGCAATGCTGCCGCCGAAAACGTGGGTGAACAATAGATGAAATTATGAAAGAATAATTACAATGCAGTGCCTCGGTTAAACATGATTGTAAATCAGATGTAGTGATATATTCTAAGCCACATGAAATCTCCTGTTGTGCCATATTAACTTTTATTATATTTCTGTTTCAAATAATTCTTCAAACACCCCATGCAATACAAGCAAAGAATTAAAGCAAGCAAAGTGACAATCGGACGGAGAGAAATTTGACAAGTAACTAAAAGTGTTGCCAGCCAACACCATTTCATAACTATGTGAGTAGATAAAGCGCCTTATTCACCATCCAGCGCGGCTGTACAGCCGCTCAACGCTCAAGGCCGCGTGCTGGACGTAGCATACTCACGATCCATCCGGGCTGTACGTCCGCTCAAGGCCGTGGCAGCGATGCCAGACCTATAATCCGTAGATCTAGATCACAGAGATCTACTAATCTTAGATGTTTATGGTACGAGGACTTTTTGGCGGGAACTTGCAGAGTGACGTTGCGTTTTAATTTTTAATTTTCATAAATTCGTGTATTTTGAGTTTGATTGCACATTATCGGAGGTATTTTGCATGTGCACAGTGAAGTGAAATAAAATGAATCTTGTCAGTTTTAAAAAGTGTAAAAAGTTTTTTTGAAATTTGCCACCATTGTACTAAATCATGACTTTTAAGGACGGTGACTGACAGTGCGGACTATATGAAGTGATTTATTTAATGTGACTATACTAATAAAACTCGAGAAAACTGAAATAAGACAAGGCTGTATGGCGCCACCTTTGCCTGCCTTTTGTGACGAATAAGACAAACAACAACAACAATGTTAATGGTACGGACTTTTTGGCGGGAACTTGCAGAGTGACGTTGTGTTTTATTGCATAATATCGGTGGTATTTTATCCATTAAAGATCCAGACCAGATTAAGAGACCAGTGAAGTGAAATGAAATGAATTATGTGTATCGTGTCTTTTCAAGTTGTCTCAAAGAGTCCGTGAAAAGCTTTAGTACAATGACCACCATTGTACTAAAATGAAAATGATATTATATAAAATTACACGTATGAAATGGCTGTATGGTTGAAAATATCCCTTGCCTATCCTTTTATGGATGAATAAACTACTACTGTTTAGCCAATCTACTGCTTTTTGATCCATCCATAATTAATATTCAAAGTTTTCTTATGATTTTTTCTTAAGAGGACTCAATTCATCATACTTTTCATATAAAACCTCTGTACTTATCATGGCGTTGTTAAACATTTTTCGTTAGATGTTTTGAACAGATTAGTATCTTGTGCACTATATCTAGCCGTGTATCTAGGCGTAATTTAAAAAAAGTGTGAAACAAATTCAGTCAAAGCCTCCGAAAAACAGCGTTTTTGCCTGAACTTTGGCCATATCTAATGTACCTATAAATTGTAAAAGTAAAGAAAACATTTAGATACCAGGCTTGCAAATGTATTGGAGATTCTAAATAACTAACTTCTTTTTCACAAACTTGTAAGATTTTTTCACAAGAAGTATACTCCTGGAACAAGTTTTATGAATGCGAAATCATGAATGACGACCTAGCGAAGCGGCCGCGAGTGATCAGCGGAATTTACCGACTGATAACCGACGGCTCTGATGCTGTCTCTCTTTTTTCGCAGTCAAACATTACGTTGGATGAAACAACAAGCTTTTAGACTATGCTTGCGTTGAAGTTGCGCCGGCCACAGAGGGCCACCTTAAAGTGGATTCTCAGCATGAGGAGGGAAATTCGATTTTTTCCATGTTTTTATTTTTACCTTCGCAGAACTATATGGCTAAATATTTCAGTGATTCGCGATCGTATTAGTTCATTTAGCTTATTGTGTTATGAATGTTTTTTATATAATAAGAGCCTTATTTGAACTTTCCTCTAAAAACCGTAAAACTGTCTATTTTACTGAATGTACAAAAATAGTTCATTATAAACAAAAAGTATGAATTCCACAATATGCCAAATGAACTACTACGGTCGCTAATCACTGGAACATTTAGTCATATCGTTCTACGAAGATAAAAATCAATAAAAACTAAAAAAAGAACCGCCTCATGCTGAGCATCCACCTTAAGCTGGCAGCACTCATCTCCTGGACGGCAAGCTTATACACATTGAACAATTATTAATCCAAAGAAGCCCAAGGACGTTAATTTTAGTTGGAATATATTCCGCCAATTTCCCATCGTCTACAATGCGCTCTGATCGGTCGGCTAAGTCAAGGACACATGCACTCTGATTGGCCAATCTAAAAACACACGATGCAGTGATTGGTCCTTACTGTTTAAAATTTGTGACAAATCACTTGATTGTTCAGTATTACTCTTTGGTATTACTACTCTCAAGGATTTTTTCTCGATGCTTAGCTTACACACGTATCATCTAATCTATGCACACGATCAAGCAAGCACGATGTGTGCGATGGTGGAGGTCTCGCTGGATGCAAAGTCGGTCCTTCAAATGTTTTTTTTTTAAGATCGGACAGTACTGTGTTCTCTAAAGAGTTGGCAGCACTGAGTTGACAGGACATTTTAGACATTTACATGACAACCAGTGTTCGCAACCGTACGATAATTATCGTACATGTGCGATAATTTCATAACTACGTACGATGTACGATGGTACACGACTATCGTACGCAGATTGTACGATAATGTCCATTCTGATGAAAAAATTGATGATTACACAGATAGCCAATAGCCCAATCACAATTACAGTTGTTTTTTAGTGTCAGCACCATCTATTGGCTCATTTCTTTCTTAGGAACATTTTAGGAACATCTTCCAATCAGCGATCGATATCGATATCGTCGTTCGATGTGGTGGAGTGTTGGTAGTTATTGTCTTTTCGAATTTGTATATAAAATATTAAGTTTCATTAATATTTGTGTATTCTGTTCTCGCCAATATAGAATCTATTCAGTTAAACTTTTAAAAAATATGCTTGTTTTCATGTGTCTCTATCCTTTAACATTATTTTCTTCTTTATAACTTCGAGATGTTGGCGCGAACTATTATTTTTTTTCCATTTAAAAAACAAGTTTACAAGATTTAAACTATTTGCAACATATTATTGTCACCTTTCATATGATTTTTTAAAGTATTTTAGCCATTTTCCTGATGGATACGATAATTTTGATCCATATACGATAATTTTACGGCCCTGGGTACGATAGCTGCCTGGCTTCAGGTTGTGAACACTGATGACAACTTTTAGACAAGTGGCAATAATAAATTATAACCTTGGCTTCGTTCGTTTATTTGCTGTTCCTTTTGTGAACAAAAAATATGAATTAGAACTCAAAAATACATTTTAGCTAATAACAGAGGTTCTGATTTAATATCCTTAGATTTTCTTTTCGGTGCTAAAGCTGTTTATCGATAAGTGCCACGTCTGGGGGCTACTTTGAGGTACGTATTATAATACAATATTACAAACTAATGTTGATTTACCTGTTTTAAATCACGTATATCTTTAGTAAGTGCAGTCCACCCTATAATTCATGTAAATCTTGCAATTACCGTTTATAGAATCGGTATAAATAAGAACCATTCTAATAACATGATATTGTATTAAAAGTTATTTATCAGTCAGTCTTGGACGACACTGAATATTATCACCGATAAATTTATATGGCTAACTTCATTTAACTATTCTTCATATCTCTGCATTTACTTCCTTTGAATTTGTTATTATTATTTTTTTGTCTTAATCTGAAAGTATGATAAATAAGTGAATGTAGGTAAGTGTCTGTTATGTAAGTAGCACAGATTTAAATGAAATAATACTTTCACTCTAATGACCTTATGGAATACTACCTAAAGAGCTTTATTAATTGCAATTATGCTGAGGACTGCACTCCTGAGGTCACTTTCTTGATATTTTTACTTTATCCAAATATCAATCTTATAAATACCCCTGAAACAAAGGAACCTATGCTTATAGTATATTAGTTGCAAACAAGAAACAGAACCACTTTCACTTTCATAATATTAGTTACAACCACTTTAATAAAAATAATGAATATTTTTTTTTCATTATTGTTGTATAGTTTAATGTTTTTGTCATTTTATTTAGTCTTGGATGCTGTGGTATGGTATGTCATACCAATAAATGTGAAGGGTTCATGATATAAAAATAAACATTCTGTACTATACAAAGTGTTTATAAACTGGGACTGATATAATTGTAGATATAACATTATTTTTAATGGGTTTAAATATTTTTGTGTTATGTTACATGGTGTGGCTGTCCATGTATTTAACCTCCACACCAAGCCCATCAAATATTATTTAATTGTTGCTTGTTGAATTCAATTATCATATCTTATTATTCTTGAGTGAATATGAAGTTTATTTTATCATTGCAGCCTGCTTGGTTGGTTACTAATAATACCTACAGTAACTTAACAAGGCTTGTTTTTGGTAATGTTTTATAAACAAACTTACATTAACTTCAATAACAATTGTATAGCTGCCTGTTTAAAATGGTATGATTCTCATTGTCGAACCATTATCAATAAGAACCATATACATACAGGTGATGATTATTTAAATTTTTCTGTGTGATGTATAAGTCAGAAAATGTTAACTTTTAGGATTAATAAAATATATGAACAACATGGATCATTTTAACCATGGAATGGGCCATGGAAAAGCTGAGGGCCACCACATACATTCTCACCATCACATGGAAAATTCCAATGTAAGTAGCTTTAATTGTATTAATATTATGGACATAATAGTTAATAGGAAAACCATATTATGTTTTTATGTACCAACCTACATAATTTATAAGTCAAATCATCTGGGTTTCAAGCTACAACTCCAATTTTCATTGAAATCAAAGCCTACTGTGTAACCTTTGTTCTGGACAGATATGGACTATGGTTGGTGTTATTAGTCATGTATAGTTTATTTGCACACATATTCATGATGCCCTCAATGTATACCAAATTATGATTGAGAACCCTCCCTTAAAAGTGCTCTGATTGTTATCAAAATATTATTTTAATTAATCTCAATCTTTCATTAATATGCCTTAAAGTCATTGTATAAGTCGGCAACACATCAGCAGGCCCCTGTTATTGTTGATGTCTATAGGTATGGAACCCATTATGAGGAAGATTGACATGCAAAATTTCATATAAGTCGGAAAACAAGTGTATATTGGACTGATATATGCCATGAGAATGTAACAAACAGACAGATGGATGAACATACTTTCACTTTTATAATATTAGGAATAAAGGATAGGTTCGCTAGTTCAGCATAGCATTGAATGCAGAAGAAAGAATGTAAACGCAAAAGGAGCCAGATTCACTTACAATATTATTAGTAAGGATTGTAAACATATCAGTAGGTACCTATAATACTTTTAGCCGATATGTCGTATTTATGAGTACATATTTATCTGTTTTCCAGGAAATGATTAATACTTCTGATGGCGGCAATATAGATTTCGTATCAGGTATGAAGGCTGATAATAATGTCCATGCAGTTCATGACCATGATATGATGGGGTCAATGACGGTAAGAACCGATTTGATATAAAAGACAGATTATTACTTCGGTATGGTTACCTACAATCAACTTGCTATTAACTTCTTTTTCAGTTTCATGGTGGCTATGCGGAAACTATTCTTTTCTCATGGTGGAAAGTAACTGATGAAGGAGAGTTTGTTGGTTCATTCTTTGCAATATTTATTATGGCTTTACTCTATGAAGGGTAAGAAACCTAATAATTATAGATAACTTAGAAGCTAAGTGATCTAAGTGCAATTGGGCGCAACATCGAGTTAGCATTATCCTCAGGGTACCTAGAGGGTCGGAAGAAGGAGCTACGGAACCGTATTTTTTAGAATTTACAGCATAAGATCTGCTGTAAATTCGACAAAATAATTCCATTAGCAATATTGCTTTAGCTTCCTTTTTAGGGGGGGGAGGTTCGTTTTATTGATGGCCAAGGAATTGGCATATATGCCAATTAGGTGTTCTTTCGGCTAAGTTTCACCCCAGACATTGTCATGATGAAAACATTCGCGCCAATCGGTTTTTTAAACAGTAGGTAACTACTGAAACCTAAGTGCACGAATCAACTCTCATTAATTTTACCTGTTAAACTTTACTTTGAATTTTTGGCAATGGCGTTTCTTATCTACTTTGGCCTAATAAGTACAGGGATATCTTAATCTATTGAATCGCGGTTATTTAAATAACAATCAAAACAATTGTTATTATAGGACGCGCAACCCATGCGAGTCAATAGTTATAATAGATTTAATAACTATTCTTATAATTTCAGACTAAAGTATTACAGAAAACACCTCTTGTGGAAAACATACACTGGCCTCCAGTATTGTGCTGTATCGCCCCCGGATAAGGGAGTCTCAAATATTTGTGCTGCAGATGAACCTCAAGTTATACAGTTGAGTATCATATATTATGTATGTTGGTCAGTAGCCCTTTACATAACAACAGTCAACTTGTAAATATTACGGTTGTTACCTAATGAACTGTGAATTGCGTGACTAAAATGACACGCACGCTTAACTCATTTCTAAAGCACTTAGTTTAAACATTATCATAATATTAACAAAGTTTTATTATCTTTTTAAGGCCAGTACCCCATCTTCTTGAGAGAAACGTGTAAGTTATTATTTTGTCCTTGTACCAATTAATTTTAACTCTGCGAAAAATATTGATTGATTCGAATACTCACTAGCGACTTACTTAAAAGTAATTTATTCTCTATTAATAGTAAGAGGGGTATGACCTAACCCATATAAAGTTGGTGATAATAATAATACAGGGCACTGATCTGTACCTATTCTCCACATATCGAGAATCGCATCGGTGGTTAGGCGGTAGATACAAAACTCGGCTAGAAACAGGTCGATTCAGCAGCCGTGAAAAATATTGAAAAAGTTACAATTTAGGCATTGAATTATTACACATAGAAACAAAGTACACGCGCGAAACATAATCCATTCATTTGGAGCCATAATGGCTCCAAATGACCGCCGCGCTGTCAGTGTACTGACAGGCGTTTTAGTGAGTGGAGCTCTCAGAAAAATAATAAATATGACGGTTTGTGCAGTAAAATTGTGTCATAATTCATCAGGGAAGAAAGATAAGAATTCTGTTGTAATATTCCACAGATAAGCCTCTAATTTTATTGCGTAATTCATCTAAAATAACAACATTGAAAAATAAAAATACTTCACTCAGATTTCGAGCAAAGTGTTGCCAGCTGTTTGGGTGCGAATTTGTGTTGTTTTACGTAATTGATACTGATTTTGTTAGAGTAGGAAGTAAAGTAAGTAATTGAGTCCGACAAGTTGTTTCTTTTACTTATAGCTATTATAACTGACTAGCTGTCCCCCGCGGTTTCACCCGCGTTCTTGGGATAAGTAGCCTATAATACTCGGGATAATGTAGCTTCATATTAGTGAAATAATTTCGAATCAGACTGGTAGTCTTACACAGTAGTAGTTTTACAGGTAGTATTTTTTTTACAGAGATTGACCCGTTTTGACAAAAAAACAAAAAACTCTTCCGGTTTATTGTATTATAAATATTAATATTATATTAGTATAGATTCAGTTAGATATTATAAGAATGTATAGCTATTCGTCTTTTATACGATAATGATAATTAAATACCTACATACTTCTTAATCTTCTTTTTCTATACAACCTATCATATATGAATCCTATCATTACCAACAATACCTACTACAAATTGTACGATCGTTCATAGCTTTGCACATTGTCTTAGTTTACTATGTTAAATAAAATACCCGATATAAGTACTATGAAACATAACCATTATACTAGTAATAAATAAATAACAGGCCTGTGTCTATGATAAATTATCTAAGACGCAAAACATTTTAAACTATTTAATTAATTTTATGAAAATTTACTTTCAATTTCATTCACTAGTATCGGAAGGTTAATTTTACCGAAAAATTTCGTTTAGCTTGCAACATTACCCGTGCGCTTGTGTGCGTGTCAGCGAGTGTAATTATATGGTACTCACGCACACATTGGTTGTCAAGTGGCCTACGAGTCGCGAGGATTTTTGTTCGATACTTCGCTTCTATAGTATATTTCAAATAACATGAGTTCGGTGACACATGGTATTTTATTAAATTTCTCAATGGTTAATGTTCATTTCGATATAATAAAGGAATACTATGATAGAGCTAGGTTTCACGAAATATTGTGAATATTATTTCAGAGTAATCAAATGGAAATTCACTAGATATTGGTAAAAAACCCTTGACCTTGACGACTCATCTTATGTGAAATAGAGTATAAGCGTAATAATTCAATGAATTTAGGTGTTTTCGAAATTATCTTTTAAAAGAAATTAAAAATTATAGACTGCATATGTAACAATATGCACTTAAATTTACTATACATTACCAATAAATATTTTATTATGTAGATAATCTAATCTGACTGCAGTAATTTATTGATCTCAGAGCCGCGGGCCTATTAGTTAGCGAGCTGGTTCTCAAAATACCATCCCTTGAATGGCTAACAGCTTGATATCAGGCCTCCACCCAACCCAGGTGGCTTTCACCACCTGAATCTGAAAAAACTTACTATTATTTTTAATTATTATGGTAACTAGGCCCGGTAGTATAATCTCGTCGGTAACTATGGCGAGAAAAGAGCAAAGCCCTGTATCATTATTAAGATAACTTCGCTGGGTGGTTAACTCATTTCTATGGTATTATAACACAGCTAATTCTTTTGTGTGACCCGTCTTGGCAAGGCCGCCGACACAGATTTGAATTCTGGGCGACCTAAAACATCTCGCTAAATATCTAGTTCAGATTTTGACCTGTGTATTTCAAGAACTAGCACCTAGCAAGCACAGATCAAGAGAGACAAGTTTAAATCTATTAATATAATGACAGTGTCGTCACAGTACATATATGAAAATCTTATTCATGTGAGGAAAAACTTAAATAACTTTCCTTAACTCTTTCAAGGGGCAACGTTTCTATAATAAAGTACCCAAAGAAATCCAAGAGCTACCTATACATAGATTCAAAAAGATAGTTAAACAGAAGTTATGCACGAAAGGGTACTATAAAGTTTCTGATTTTGTAGATGACAAGAATGCATTTGAATGAATTGTTCGCTTCGCAGGCTATTGTTATACAGGGTGTTGTTTTGGTCGGCGACAAGCGACCCAGGAGCGGTAGTACAAAATATATATTCCCCAAAAATGGACTTAATTCCATTAAATACTGTAAATATGTTGAGAAATACCTTATTCAATTTTAAATAAAATTACCGCAAAGTATGGTTACTAGGCACGTGCACTGACTAGAGCTAGGCACAAGCCGCCATCGCCCCACCCCTTTACTCCCTCGCACTCCCGTTGAGTATTATGTCTACAATTTCGCTTATTACATGATTTTCAAATTTTTTATTTTTTTATTTTTATTAATAAAAAAAAATAAAGTATTTTTTTTAGCACCAGTATCTATTGTATGATCGACCCTGAGTCGCTCGTCGCTGACCAAAACAACGACCTGTATATATTTTGTAATTGTAATACATATTTAAAAAAAAAACACTTGCTGAGTTTCTTGCCGGAGTCTTCTCAGTTCAAGTTGTATTTGGAACCGGTGTAGAGCCATTTGTTAACGTTCATAAGTGCCTTATCAGGGCCTAAATTGAATAAATGCTTTTTGAATTTGAATTTGATCTGTTTGTTGCTGGAATTTATAGCCATGATTTCAAAATTCGACGTCTGCAAGTACCCACTTCAAGATTGAAAATGTCTATACATTATAAATGCTAACAAGTCTACAGAGTACCTGGTAAATTAATTATAAAAGTAATAATTTCTTTTGTTTAGACATTTGATTTTATTCTTATGAAATTCACAGAAATAAATATTGGTACAAGCTGTGAACGTAGCCTAGGCCAGGACGGATCCCACAATTTTTCTAAACCATATGAATTATTATTTCTTACAATATTTTCTTTCATTTTATATATATTTATTATGTTTCAGACCTACTATGCTGAGTATAGCACATGCGTGGCAGACTGTACTGCATGGTGTGCAAGTGTTAGTGAGCTACATGTTGATGTTGGTATTCATGACATACAACACATGGCTGTGTGCTGCGGTGGTATTGGGCTCCGCTACTGGCTACTTCCTATTTGGGTGGCGCGAGTCTGTAGTTGTAGACTTCACTGAACATTGTCACTGATACATGATACACACCCATTTTTGGTGCAAGATTAGTATTATTATTTTATAATCATATAACCTCGCTATTGAGAAGCTCAAAATGTTTTACATTATATTATCTTCATTGTAATGTTGTTTATCATGGTGTAATTTTATGATGTTATAAGAGGAAAGCCTTTATGTGTGAAAGTACCTTAGGCCATCTTTATACCAGTTATGTACTTTTTAGGAATATACATTTAGCATATCGGAACAGATAATATAAAATGCTTTGGACATTATTTAACTATTATTTTAAATCTATCCAAGAAATCCATACTTAAATAAATACAAAAAAATCTAAACACTTATGGCCCAAGGTTTGATGAAAATATGCAAACCATGAGCTTTAATATGCTGACTCTTATCTCAACTTTTTGTTATGAAAATAACTCTAAATATCATTCCTAAAATTTGCAGTTATGTAGGTACTTTCAGAGTCGTTTTCATGACATGTAAGAGCTTGATATCAGCTTGAGGCCTCTATACCACCTGAATCTCGATTACTGAAAGCTTTACAGAAATTCTTAACACAAACTTTTCGTAGTTATTAAATGTAGGTTGTTATGTAAATAAACAACTTAAATAAACTGTACATTTTAATTAAATATTAATTGCATATTTTGACACAATGCAAATTTCTAGCTTTTTATGCTGGTTATAACTAATGCAGTCTTAGAAGAAGTAGTTTGGTACCAAATTAAAACAACACTTTCAGGTGCTTAATTTTCTATCAAATAAGATATTGCTTTTGTTCTTTCAAGAGCCAGCAGTTGTACCTAGATACTGGCAGAAATTATGAAGAATTCCTTAATAGGCTTAAATTGCAATTGACATTGCCTCATCAAATAATCATAAATCAAACCCAACATCATCCAAATCCGAAGTTATGTTTTCTCTTTCAATCATAAACAATTATTAAATCTTTTGCACCTACTTATTTTCTTGTCATGAGATTCTAAGCTCAAAAAACCAATGTGATGGTAACTTATCCAAATTCCATGCTGTCAGTTACCCTTTATCACTTCAGGATGTCTGTGTAAACAATGTTTCTTCAAATTAGAACTGCTATTACATCTGTAGGTGCAATGCTTACAGGAATAAGGTCTTTCTTTTGTGTGGATTCTTTTGTGTGATTTCAGAGAATTAACATAGTTAGACCTGAATGAACACTTATCACAGAGGTACGGCTTATCATTTGTGTGAGTTCTTTTATGCTTTAACAGATTACAAGATAGTTTACAACTGTAAGAACAACCTTTGTAATCACAGAAAACAATGCTTTTCTCTGGTACAGGTGTTTTCTCTTGCTCCAGCTTGTGAATACTGAAAAATAAGTATTTATTAAATGGTTTTATTATAGTAACATCTATCATCAAAACCTGGGTCATTAATATAGGTGAACTAGATGATGGCCTATAGGGCGCTCAAATTAAGGAGGCATGGCGTGCACACGTAACGGGCGCAGGTGCGCCACTGACCCAGGCTGGGTTGTGTGAATTGTGACATGCTGGCTGGGTCACCCAGCCAGCATGTCACAATTTTAGTATATGAAGCTCCATATCTTTAACTACAAGATCAGTGCTGCCATCTTGGCGCTTTCGGCGCCAGATCAAGCGCTTTTATGTGTGTTAGGGGGCGTCTATAAATTACGTGAGGGGCTCACCCAATCTCACGTGAGGGAGAATGTCAAATGTCACGTAATTTTTTCCGCAAGAAACAGTGTAAAACTGCGAGAACACTGGTTAAATTTTGGTAGATCTTTTTTAAGTCTTTTAATGGTGCCGATTCTGTTGTAAATCGTAATAAACTAATTTTAGCCACATCAGATCTCTTTCTTAAAACATTATTGAAAAAGGATAGAACATATTTAAATCTCTTAAATTAGTCTTTGCTATCTTTATTTGCGGGTATTTAGGCGTAACCGTCATATATGGCGACTTTTTTTGTATTGAAAACAAGCATTGAACTAATTTGACAGGACTAAATTTCTTACATCCTTTTCTTATGTTTTTGTTAGAAAGAGACATAGTGAGACTAAATTAGTTTAGTTGTAAACAACAGAATCAGCACCATTGTTCGACATTTTCACTGTGATTCTAGACAATTCTAGAAAAAATATATTTAAGTAAAGTAGGTAGTGGCCCTGATTCTGTTGTTCACAACTAAACTAATTTTAATCTCACTATGTCTCTTTCTAACAAAGAACATAAGAAAATGATGTAAGAAATTTTGTCCTGTCAAATTAGTCCAATACTTGTTTTCAATATAAATTTAGTCGCCATCTATCGTGGTTACGCCT
The DNA here is from genome assembly GCA_951394255.1 of Polyploca ridens. Taxonomy (NCBI): domain Eukaryota; kingdom Metazoa; phylum Arthropoda; class Insecta; order Lepidoptera; family Drepanidae; genus Polyploca; species Polyploca ridens. The sequence continues at coordinate 6,978,753 of OX596248.1, forward strand.
AAATACACGCAAAATAAGACGGCAAAGATTAATTTGACAACTTAAAATATGTTCTATCCTTTTTCAATAATGTTCGTAAGAAAGAGATGAGATGTGACTAAAATTAGTTTAGTGCGATTTACAACAGAATCGGCACCAATGGTCCTGATTCTATTGTTCACAACTAAACTAACTTTAATCTCACTATGTCTCTTTCTAACAAAGAACATAAGAAAAGGATGTAAGAAATTTAGTCCTGTCAAATTAGTCCAATGCTTGTTTTCAATATAAATTTAGTCGCCATCTATCGTGGTTACGCCTAAATACACGCAAAATAAGACGGCAAAGATTAATTTGACAACTTAAAATATGTTCTATCCTTTTTCAATAATGTTCGTAAGAAAGAGATGAGATGTGACTAAAATTAGTTTAGTGCGATTTACAACAGAATCGGCACCATTGTTGTTTTTTAATAAATCCAACGCAAACAAGCACTGATATTGCGTATTTACGCAAAAAATACGCATAGGTATAGAAAAATCTCATGTGAGATTAGTGGAGAGGGGGTCGAGCCAAATTTCACCAAGAGGGGAGGGGAAAGTCGCCAAAATCGCCTCACGTAATTTATGGATGCCCCTTAAGTATAGCATTTTTAGCGCCTGGCACTTAAATCTAGTACTTTTGCACAATTCAAATTTATGTTGAATACTGAAGTCCAAGTACGTTCGGAGCAAACCTAATAGTATCACAGGTTGGTGAAGAAGTACAAGAGTCAGATGATGAACGAGACGAGATAAAGAATGTAAACAAGCTTGAAATTTTTACTTATAGAAATTATATTGACAGCTACCTCCTTTTCCGACCATTTTCTTTGGTGCTATGGAGGGTTTTTTCCCAGAAGCTGTTTTCCATTTATTTGTCCTTTAAACAGTATTTAGCGCTTTTTTGAAGGAATGGCAGCTCTATTTTGGTTAGAAGAGTTAGAAGCACTGTCCAAGATGTGAATAATATACAGGGTGGAAATTTTAGATGGGTCAGTAAGTGCAGCTACCTTAAGGGTTGAAGTCACATTAAAATGGTCTGAAGTGACTGTCCTTTAATTTTTTATTGCGTGCAATCCGCATTTACAGATTTTTGAAAAAAGTAAGTACAATCAGCGTGAAAACAATTTTTAATATATTTTTATTACTTTTTAGTGATCCTATCTCCAACAAGGATCAAAAAGCTCTATGGCCCCATAGAGCTTTTAGTTAGGCTAGTGACATAGTAAAATGTAAACAAATTAAATTATAAACACATTTTCTTTTTTACTTAGGTTTGGAAGCCCCTACACAACAATCGCAATATTAAGTTCTCCATAATGAATTTGTACCAGCTAATAAAGTAGTAGTAAAGATGATGAATAAAAAATTCATAACATGTTGTTTGTCGGGCAGTTTGTGTTACTGTTACAATTAATTTTCCTAACAAAAATATGCGAAAAGATTTTTCAATTTCTGTTATTTTTAGTAACCTAAGTCTCATGGAGCCATGATTGAATAAGTTATAAAAATATTAAATGCTGTTTTCTAACTTTTTTCAAAAATATGTAAATGCCAATTGCAATAAATTAAAGGACAGTCACTTAAGAACATATTTGCTTGGTGCCACCCTTAAAGTAGCCCTTACTGACTCATCTAAAATTTCCTCCCTGTATTAATCTTTATTTAATGAACACCTGGCATGATAAACCAGATCATGTTTTATTATAAGTCGTCAAGCTTGCACACTATTATTTCCTCAGACATCATGAAACAAAATACTTCCAACCCAAAAGTTTTAAAAAACTGTCATATATACAGGGTGTTGTTTTGGTCAGCGACAAGCGACCCAGGAGCGGTAGTACAAAATATATATTCCCCAAAAATGGACTTAATTCCATTAAATACTGTAAATATGTTGAGAAATACCTTATTCAATTTGAAATAAAATTACCGCAAAGTATGGTTACTAGGCACGTGCACAGACTAGAGCTAGGCGCAAGCCTCCATCGCCCCGCCCCTTTACTCCCTCATACTCCTGTTAAGTATTATGTCTACACTTTAGCTTATTACATGATTTCCAAAAAAAAAATATTTTTATTATTAAAAAAAGATAAAGTATTTTTTTTATATTTTTTTTTGCACCAGTATCATTTGTATTATCGACCCTGAGTCGCTCGTCGCTGACCAAAACAACGACCTGTATATATACTGTAGTCTTTGGAGTTTTCTCATGGAGATTTTTGCACAGCTCAAAGCCATCTAAACAAAGGCATGGTAAAGCCACTTATGGAGGTAAAAAAAAGCAGGTTACCATAAGAGGTATTTCCCAACATTCAGTGAATTTTAAAAATAATTACCTTTCATATATTCCATCGCTTTGACTAAACTCTTCATCGGCTGATGTTTTTTTTAAATAATCTTTATCATCTATTTCTATAATAACGCTTTTTCCAGATTTAATTTTATTCAGCATTTGGGAGACTATTGATTTGGGTTGAGGGCTGAATTTGATGATTTTCTTCAATGTTGGTCTACCCCTAACATTAGCTGTTTCGCTGCGTGAAACTGACGGCAATTTGTCAATATGTAATGGGTTAACTTTATCCATATTCTACGAGAATCCATCCGGGCCGGGATTAAATTAATTACAGGGGTCTCCAGCCATCGACTTTATAATTACATGGACTTGCCATACCTACGAAAAAAACGTGCATACCTAAACTTACCCGGAGGATAAAATGGCCGTCAATAGTGCAGCCCATGTTGATAAGCCTATATCGATATTTATAAATCATCGATAAAAGATTGTTAGAATGTATTTATATTTTATCACGGTATCTACGAACAGATAATTCAACAAGTATTCATCGACTTTCCGAGGAAAGCATCGGATTTTTATTGTTTTTTAATGTATTGAAATAAATTAATTACTTGGGAGACTGAGGTCTAGAGGGAGTTAGCTGCGTGATAAAGAACATAGAATAAATTGGTAAAGCTTTATAATGCAGTAGGTACCGACCGACATTACGATATTGTAAAATGATGATTAAAAACGGGTTTGTAAATTGAGTGAATTATACCTACTTACTAATCATCACTTCATAGTATAAATAAAACAAAGTCGCTTCCCGCTGTCTGTCACTTTGTACGCTTAGATCTTTAAAACTACGCAACGGATTTTGATGCGGTTTTCACTATGAGTTAGATAATTTTCCCAGGAAGGTTTATATATGTTATATATACAGAATATATAAAAAAAAAAATGTTTCGAAAACACATAGAATTTTTTGCGCATTCATTGCTAACGCTGACTAAACTTTACGAGATATATGAAAATGATGTACTACGGAATTGTGTATCTTAAAAATATCTACAAAAAGTCAGCGATGGTATATGTCTATATCCTATGGATAACCCACAGTAACCATTTTTATGCGATTGAGATGTTACTCCCACAGTTAAGACGAATCTAACGACACCTCATATGTTAAAATCCATCAAGCCGTTTAGGCTGCAGAGCGTATCTAAGAAATAGACATAAGTACATACATACATACACTCGAAAAACATAACCCTCCTTCCGGGTCAGTCGGGTAAAAATACCACGACTCAATACGATTTCTTATATATTTGTTTAGGAATTAAAGAAGATATTTCGGTTGAAATTAAGTACGTACTGGTGCAAAGTTATGGTCGGGTGATTTTCTCTTCCGCGACAGCCACATCCAATTACGTTGCAAGTGGGCATCTTGCTATGGATGGTTTTCACTATAAACTGAGTTCATACGCAATAATGCAGCTAATTACTTCAACTAATCGCAAAATTATTTCCACAACTCGCGCGCGTTTTACAATAGAGGTAGATACCAAAAAACAAACGAAACGATGCGCGCCGACGATTCTTTGGGTGCGCTCCAGTGAACTCCGCTCTAGCGCTCAAGCTCACATCAATAATTTACGTTCCGATTACTCGTTACAGATATCACGTCTATGACCACTGAGAGCTGTCAATGATTTGGAAAACTCGCGACGCGCTCACAGTATTTTTTTAAGAGTAATTTTTTTTTAAGATATATCTAAATAAATCTTTTTCATTTCTGAACAATATAATTTTATTTAGGTAGTTTCAAGCCAATATTCTTTTTTCCTTTTCTAGCAGGCAACCTTGAAAGTAAGTTGAAAAAAAAAAACATAAAAGGACATTATCGATAAATAAATAATTCTTAGGGCACAACTCTATCCCTTTGATAATGACAAGCATTTGACAGATGACTGACCAATGGCGAGTCGAGATAGCCGGAGGATAAAATGGCGGACCGGCCGCAAATAGGTATTTTGATGATACTCAGAACGAAGGGTTGCCATCATAGTAACTGTCAAAAATGCTGCTATCCTTTTTCACTTATGCAAAAATAATGAAGTTAAAAAGAGATGGCAGTATTTTTATGAACTAGGCATCGATATACCACATATATGTATAAATGATTATTTCTATAGACAAACATTTCATCTCCATGTATATATCTCAATGTCTCCAGCTAGCAGCGTTGCCAGAGTGACTTCACGATAGAATACGCACACAGTGTTGCCAACAGCACCGGGCCTAATGTCGCCATTTTTCACAGCTTAAGTAGCCTAAAATAGCCGAATTTCAGAGCAGGTAGCCTAAAGTAGCCCAAAAGCCACAATAAAGCTATGAATAAAATTAAGATGTTGTTATTAATTAATTTATATACAGAATGTTTTTTCTTCTAGCCAGTATTGGCAAATTCTGGACTAAGGTCTGAGAAAAAAAACGCTGAATGGAACCATGAGCTGAATATTGAAGAAACTAAAAAGGGCATTAAAAATATTGTGTTTTCGTAGATATGAAATTTTTTCAAGACATTTTTTAGATATTCTGCTTCTGCGTCACAATACGAACAAAATTATTTATCACAAGTTGCTAAAAGTTATCAAAATTTACTTCTAATTGCTTGTCAGAATGCTAGGAGCTGATTCTTTATGACTAAACAAGTGAGTTCCCTGCAAGATCTGCTCCACCTCGTCTTTTTTTACTGAAATTTCCAAATGTAGCTTAAAAATACAATAAATTATAGTGACCGCTACGTTAGGCGTGTAACGGCGCCGAGTGTGGGCTTGTTAGTTTCTTCAAATCAGTATACATACATACGTGGCATTTGGAAAAAAATACACTCGCGTGAGCACCCGTGCGCCATTTTCACTGCATGTAGCAGATACAGTATGAGGCACGAGTGGTGAACACAGATAGTTAGTAGTGGGGGCAAGCTCACGCAAATACACTTTTGGCCAACGCACGCATTTTTTTTTTTGGCACGCATTTTTTTTTTACTCCTCAATTTCTCAACGGATAATCATGAAACTTGGCATGCAGATAGCCTATAGCATGAAGAAGGACATAGGCTACTTTTTATCCCGGGATTGTGAGTGAAACCGCGGGAGACAGCTATATTTCTTACGATTTAGCTCATAAATTGGGATTTGGCTTATATTATTACCTTGTCGTTGAGGTAGCCTAAAAAGCGACTAGTCGCCATCCCGAATTTATCGTCGCCAATTTTCGTCCTGAGTAGCCTAAATGGCGATAAATCGCCTACGTTGGCAACACTGTACGCACAGCACCTAAAAATAGTACGAAACTTAACTTTTGAGTACGCAGTGAATAAAAAATTATTTCAGTAATTTCTCGGATATAGTAAGTTTATTAATTGCATTTTGTAAGTGCTTTTTGTACACCGAAACCGAAGGAACCACGAAATAACAAAAACAAACCAGCGAAACCACAAAAATGATGAATCATAAGACGAAACATGGAATACAAAAGAAACAAACACACAGTGGGGGGCTGAAACGTGCTTTACAGAAAATAAAATTATTTAACTTTTTTATTTTGATTTTGAAAATTTTAATTTTTTGGCTTGAAAATTAGGAGTTTTCTTAAGATCAAAATACCTGTCAAATTGTGTTACTTAAGGTTCGAATTGGTTCGAATTATCAACATTTCGACAGGTATTTTGATCATAGAGGTATCATAAGAAAACTCGCCATAAAATAGTACGCAAATTGGCGAGAGAGTACCTGAGAACGCTACCTAACGGAATAGTACGCAATGCGTACTAATGCGTACCCTAATGGCAACGCTGGCAGCTAGGTCACCACTAGAGGTGGGTAGCTATTCTAATAACTAGCCAAAAAACGGCTATTCTAAAAAAGAGCCACGGCTATGTTATCTGTCAAGACGATAATTGGCTATTGGCTACTGGATGGCTACTGGCTACTGGATGGCTATTGGCTACTGGCTAGCTAGAAAGAATGACGAGTTTTCTTACCTGTCTAACTGTTGATAATTCGAACCAATTTGAACCTTAAGTGCACGTATTGACAGGTATTTTTACCATAGAGGTATCATAAGAAATCCTCCTCATTACGAGAAGTTTACGTCACACACAGTGGGTAGCCGCCTAGCCGCCGCAGGTCACTAGCCGCCACTAGCTGGTAGCTGGCCGGCTAGCCAAAGCCATTCTAGCCGCCGCTAGCTGGTAGCTGGCCGGCTAGCCAAAGCCAATCTAGCCGAGTAGCCGGTAGCTGTGTGTGCGTGCGCTTTCTGCGAAACTGAGTAGTAGTGCGAGTCCCGAATGTGTAAAATTCGAGTGCATGTCGTTATTATTATTTCGAATTTAAAACGAATTCAAACCTATTTTTTTAATTTAAATTTAATTTCAATTAGTCTGTAATATAACTGGGTTTAAATAAATCGTTTTAATCATCTGAAGCAGCGCGACATCTATGGTTTACTTGCCTACAACTAAAGACTGAGTCTATGTACTGCGAAAGCTTTTAGTTCATATCCATTTATAAAGATGACGTTATTGTTGATTTTCGATGTTTTTATTAGTAATACGTATGACCTATAAGAGAAAGTCGTTTCTTTTCAAAAGAGTATACAACAAAATATAAAATTTTAAAAAAATATCATTAAATTAATTTATTATTATTATCATCTAGACTAAACTTGTTGCAGCGGCGAGGATCGAACTCGGATCGCGATTGAACGTTATTCAACTAGCTAAGCCGCCGCCGCTCTAGTCAAATAGCCAAAATAGCTGACTATAAATATTATAGCTAGCTGGCTTTTACACCTCATATAGCCGGCTAGCTAAGCTATTGAAATTTCGGCTAGTTACCCATCGCTAGTCACCACGAGTAACTAGTTACTAATCTGTGGTCACCACTAACCATCGCAAAATGTTTTTTTTTTTTTAATTTGTTCTTGACCATGGATAAAGTCCTTCAGTCGTATACATTTTAAGTAACAATTACACCGTCCTATTTTTAGGATCCTAACTAGGTACCTAACTAGGAAATAGGAAGGTGTAATCGCAATTAGAAATTTCCGGACCGTCTAAACCTGTCTTTATATCTGAAAATCTTTCTCCAAAGATGAAAAAGCTTTTCTACCTATCTAGAGATTTTGCCAAAACAAATGAATTCCGCTACTGTTGGACATCTAATGGAAAGATTTTCTTGCGTGTAAAGGATGGGGCTACACAATACCAAATAAAGGAGGAATCAGACCTTAAAAAAATTCATTTATCTAAATGACTAGATATTAAGGATCATGGTTTTATTTCAAAATTTATAATTATCAAACTCTGCTCTGTTTTAAATATGCATGCGTTTGTAAGTGAAAATTGTAATTTTATATTTTTGTATACCTTTAAAATAATTGTAAACACTCTTAATAGTACTAAATATGTTACACAATTCAAAAAACACACAAAATCTACCACACACTCATTCTTTCATACACTCGTACACTCACACAAATACTCTTTACAAATTAGAAGGGATTTTCTGATAAACCAGACCCAATGTTCAATGGTCTTACTCTATCGTAGGTGTAGTCCGTATTACTTTCTATATTGGCTGTTATCTAGATATTGTTTCAACTGTGTTTTAACCAACTTGTTAAATCTTACTTTTAATAATGGATGACAACTCGGAAATTATTAATGATATAGAACAAATATCGGTCTCAAAGTCGTTCTTATGCTCCCCGGAACAATGTAATACGCACTTACATAATATTACTGACTCCCTAAAAATTTTTCATGTGAACATAAGAAGTATAGGTAGCATGTCTAATTTTAATAATTTGTTAATCCTCCTAGATAGAACAAAAGTGCTTTTTGACGTTGTTGTTTTGTCTGAATGCTGGCTGAGCAAATGTCCAATTATTCCAAATATAGATGGTTTTGAATCCTTCTCGTCTGATCACTTAAACCAAAACGACGGGGTTGTGGTTTATATTAGGCAGGAAATTAGTTTCAATATGGAGAAGCCTACACTGCTAAAAGACGCCAATTGCCTGATTTTCAAATTCTCCTCGGAAGTTGCATTGATGGCAATTTATCGTTCCCCATCATTCCGGAAACCCGATAACTTTATTAATAGCTTAGATGTAGTTTTAGATTCACTTAAAACCTTTAAAACTATCGTCTTAGTCGGTGATATAAATATAAACATAGCACCAAATAGTAGCGATATAAATTCAGACATCTACCTCAATACAGTTGCATCTCATGGTCTGCTCCCTGGCCACCTCTTTTCTACTCGTAATAATAGCTGCATCGATCATGCGATCATCAGAACTGATAAGCCTGCCACGACCCTAGTTCTAGATTCCTTTATCACTGATCATGCTCCAGTGCTCATTTTCTGTAAGCTTAAATATGCTACCCTCACGGCTTTAACACCACCTCCGCGCGTTAATGTGCATGGCTGCGTAACTGCGCTAGAGAAGACCGACTTCTCATCAGTCCTAAATACTAGTGATGCAACACAAGCAGCTACCGAATTAGTTAATGTTATTTCTACAGTTGTTAAAACACATTCTCAGCCAAAGATCCCAAGTAAAAAAAGGATTTTAAAGCCCTGGATTACGCTTGGTATATTACGTTGCATACGAAACCGAGATAATCTCTACCGTAAATCAAAAAAAGACCCGAATAACAGTGTTTTAAAAGTGACTTATACCCGATACAGAAATTACTGTAATAACTTGTTAAAAAAAATAAAACGAGAGTATGAACGCACAGAATTTCAAAAACACCGTAGAAATCCAAAGGCCACTTGGAATCTAATTAAACAAGTTACAAACCTCCATAATAATAAAATTTCTGCTAGTGAGCTTTTGTCTTTATCTGTGGATCCATTTCTGTCAGTTAATAATGTCAATGAGTTCTTTGCGAACGTGGGAAAAAATCTAGCATCTAAAATTGACTCCCCTCCCGATCTTTCCTGTAATCTCGATACTTCCTCTACTAATGTCATAGATAGTCCTAGCACAATGGCCATTTTTGGTACGGATAATGATGAAATCGAGCGAATTATCCTCAGTCTGAAACTTAACTGTGCCGTGGGTTGGGATGGTATTTCTACCGTTTTGGTTAGATCTGCTAGGCATATCCTTGTTCCTATTATTTGTCACGTCTTCAACCTCTGCCTTTCATCTGGTATCTTCCCGGCAGTATTCAAGAGGGCGATTGTTCATCCCGTATATAAGAGTGGGGACAGAGGCAGTGTCAATAACTATAGACCTATTTCGGTTTTAACGGTTTTGTCCAAAATTTTAGAAAAAATACTGAATAAAAGACTATTAAATTACTTGAACTTTAAAAATATCGTTGCGGAAAACCAATATGGCTTTAGACCCGGGAAAAGTACAGAAGATGCAGTTTTGGAACTAACTGGTATTGTGTCAAAAAACCTAAAAAGTAGACAAAAGACGTTAGCGATTTTTCTTGATTTGTCAAAGGCATTCGACACTGTCTCTGTCCCTGTCCTACTCAAAAAACTGAAACAAATCGGAATTAGAGGGATATCGTTTAACTTGTTTAAAAGTTACTTGAGCAACCGATCTCAAGTTGCCAAAATCGGAAGTTATAGCAGCAAAGAAGAGTTTCTTACCTACGGGGTTCCACAGGGTAGCGTCCTTGGACCTACTCTGTTTCTAATTTACATTAATGATCTGTGTAAGTTATCCCTAACGAACTCTAAGATCATAACCTACGCTGATGACACGGCGATTCTTGTTCATGGCTCTAACTGGGTAGAAACTCAAAAACACGCAGAATTTGCGCTACAGACGGTCATGAAGTGGCTTTCAGTAAATCTTCTTACTCTCAACCTGGAAAAAACTAAGTTTATTACGTTCGCACCCAGGATTTCATCACAGCCTGCCACTTCATTTACATTGACTGCTCACAAATGCTGCTCGGAATTATGCAACAATTATTGTACTCAAATAAAGCGTACCGACAGCATTAAATATCTTGGCGTTTTTATCGATGGTACGTTGTCATGGAAAGATCAAATTGAATCTCTGGTCCCTAGAGTGAGAAAATTAATGTTTGTCTTCAAAAACTTGAGATCTTCTGCTGATTTACGCACATTAAGAACAGTTTACTTTGCTCTGGCACACTCTATACTAACTTACTGTATTACAGCTTGGGGTGGCTCAGGGAAGTGCCAATTTCTTCGTCTTGAAAGAGCTCAGCGTGCTGTGCTTAAAGTCATGATGCACAAACCCATTCTATTTCCCACGAGCAGCTTGTATGCACTTTCTGAAATACCCACGGTCAGACACTCATTTCTCCTGAAGGCAGTACTATATAAACACCAAGAGCTTACATATGACCCTAACTTTAGCAAAGAAACGCGTAGGTCTGATAGAGTCTGCAAGATAGAATCTGCGAACCTCGATGTGGTACGACGCCAATACCACTTCTTAAGTCCTATTTTGTACAATAAAGTAAATAAAGAACTAGGTATCTATCCACTTACCTCACGAAAATGTACAAACATTGTAAATGAATGGCTCCATACCCTCAGCTATGAAGAAATGGAGATAATAATCAAAAGCTAGTCGACAATAAAAATTAAATAAATAAATCTGCAATCTCCCTTCCTTACTTACTGCACCCACATACAACACACCCACACCACACACACAACATCACACACACCACACCCCACACCACACACACAACATCACACACCCCCACACTACACACATACATACAGATACACATATTCTAACACATACACACATATATACACTCACGTTTACACGATCACAACTATTTGAAATATTTTTTCTTTTGTTTTATATAATAATTTAATTATTAATTTAAATCAAATTCAAATTCAATCATTTATAATATTTTTTTTAATAAAATAATTTCTTTTCTTATGGAACGCTGACGCCTCTTGTATTTTGGAGGTGGGCGTTAATGGCTGCGACACAGTTATACAACTAATGTGGCTATTTTCGTGCACACTTTATTATGTACATTTCATATTTGTTCCAATAAATAAATTTTATCTTTTTTTTTTTTTTTTTTTTATCTAGCTTCTGCTTCCTAGTCAGAGCGATCCTAGTTAGGATCCTACTTAGGATCCTAGTTAGGATCCTACAAATAGGAAGGTGTAATAAGCACTTTATTTATAATATCACTTTCATATATATAGTCCGCACATTACCTTTCACATAGTCTGCATTATCAGTCACCGTCCAGTCATGTTTTAGTACAATGGTGGTAATTGTACAAAAACTTCACGGACTTCTTGAGACAACTTGAAAAGACACGATACACTTTATCCATTTTATTTCACTTCACTGGTGCACATGGATTAATCTTTATTGGATACCACCGATAATATGCAATAAAACTCAAAATGCACGAAATTATGAAAATAAAAATGAACAAGTAACGTGCGAGCAAGTAACTGCAAGTAACTCTGCAAGTTCCCGCCAAAAAGTCACCATCACAACATGTTTTTTATTTTTTTTGTTAATTTGTTCTTGACCATGGATACAAAGTCCTTCAGTCGCATACATTTTATTTATAATATTACTTTAATATAGTCCGCACGTTCACATTCACATAGTCCGCATGATCAGTCACCGTCCAGTCATGATTTAGTAAAATGATGGTCATTGTACTAAAACTTGTCACGGACTTTTTGAGACAACATGTAAAGTCACGATACACATATTCATTTCATTTCACTTCACTGGTGCACATAGATTGATCTTTATTGGATAAAATATCACCGATAATATGCAATAAAACTCAAAATACACGAATTTATGAAAATAAAAATGAATACGTTACGTCACTCTGCAAGTTCCCGCCAAAAAGTCCCATCACAACCAGTGTTGCCATCTGTTAGCTTTTTTTTTTAATTTGTTGGCGTCACATGGCTTGTGTATTTTGCCATTTTCCAGTTATATTATAAGTTCTAGTCACAATAAATCACGTTCACATAGTCTTCAGTCAGTCACTGTCCATAAAAGTCATGTTTTAATACAATGGTGGTTGTACTAAAACTTTTCAATAAAAATGTTATAAAAAAATGTGCATGGTACGCACATACAAGGTTACATCGTACGCCTATGCAACGAAGAAGTATTTTGCAAAATGTTCCGGTGACCGCATCCATGGTTATACAAATCACTGACTATGATGGAAAAACCGAAAACGACAAACACGTAAACTTAAAAAAATTGGTCCGCCATATTGAAATTCAAAATTATATTCGTAATTAGCTCGAGGAAAATCTTAAATTAATACCTATTTTGACTATTTCATTACTGAAGCGACTTTCATGACATAATCGTCATTAGCATAAAAAAATACCCAAAAAATTCGACTTGTCCACCATCGCTTTTGATATATCAGTATCTACATACTCGTATTTAACTATTGACTGATATTAATTACCATGGGAGTTTTGAGTTCATGGACAGGCAATCTCAAAATAATACATACACATAAAAAATGGCGCTTACTCAAAATAATTTAAATTAGAAACATTTCAATCGCTTATATTGCAGGAACTAATAGGAAATATTGTTACTTACCGAATATAGTTGAGTTTTTTCGTTGGTCTAGATCGACCCATGTAGTTTTTACACACTTTTATCACACAAAACGACATTTTGAAACAATACAATTTTGGTGAATTTGGTTGTGTCCCAGTGACGTCTCGACTGACACTGAGGACGGGAAAATGATTTAGCCCCTAACAGTTAGGGGCTATTTTTATCGACGCGTAAACAGCTTTGTAGCTCCGTCTGGATATATCATTAGTCAAAGGCCTCAAGTTATTCCTGAGCCACCAAGGATCAATAATAACGTCATTTCAACGTCTCTAAAAATCACAGACATAATAGTATATTATGCAACTAGTGAATAAAGGACGGATTTAAAGGGCCATAGATGAATCACGAGCAAGTTAAGGATTGTACGATTGTTCTAATTGTTATTAAAACACAGAATATTCAATAGTAGGTACTACGTAGTGATACATGGCCCTCGATATAAATCCGTTTTATTCAAGAGTTGCATACTATACTTTATACAATGACTACGAGAAAAAGAAATATTTAAGCGAAACAACCTCTGAAAATGTGCCAGAAGTTTGATTTTCATTTTTCCATTTGCAAAACTCATCGTAGGCTTTGATATAAACCAGCCATGATTTGTTGGGTAGGTAGCAAGTTTTCTACTATATCGGCCACTCTCTCTTTCATAAACTCAGGTGTAGCAAGAATCTTATATGCGAAAATTTAAATATTACTGATCAAATGTATTGTGGTGTTTAAATACGCTTTTTTTTAAGATTGGCATCACTCATCCACTGAACGAACAATGCTACAAACATTCAGAAAAGTCGCAATGAATCGAACGAGCGAAAGCACCCTATTCAATCTTATGATATATATGAATTTGGAGATCATCTGCTGATGAGAAATTAAAATACATATTTTTCTTTGTATTTTCTATGCTGATTATGTAGTATTTTTCTTTCCAGTGCAAAATGAATTTACCCATGATTATAGATGCTCGTCACTCTTGCTTCTGTTTGGCCGCCATGTCTGAAGTTCGCTGTTTCTTGGGAGTTCGTGTAGTGCTATTCATGAATGTTTATAGATTACAGTGATTTTTATTGTTCTAAGACAATGAGTTATTAAAAATATGAAAGAACTATGGTTAAGGTTCATGTGTGGAGTGTTTGCTAATTTGAAGGAAATCGATACAATTTGCGTTTGAAGAAGTTACTCTAACATCGTATTTTTAGTTCATCCGCCATATTGGCGTTAATATTTCTTCGTAAGTCTTTTTTCATAATTTTTTGCTTTAGATATAATATTTTGAAGAATTTTCATACTAATTTGTACCTCTTATAATAGGGTTTCAGTATATTTTATAGTGTTATGTGCATGTTGAGTGTATCAAGTATAATTTCGATATTTTGGTCATGGCCTCTTTAGGGGTAATTTTCACCCATTTCTGGTTTCTAGTCGAGAGTGAATTTTAATGTTTAGGTAACGCTTTTTACCAGTATGATAGTCTAAAACTGTATTACTGATAATCATCATGCATATGAAGGTGAAATGGCGCCGAGGCTGCTTCTCATTGTATATTCCCGTTTAGTCCTAACAAATGATGCTGTACGTAGCGTTTGCTACTTTGAAATTGATTATCAAATAAGTTAACATTTTAGATAAAAAAACACCTTATATTCTTCACCTTTAATTGCTCTAAAATTCTTTTATTTTTTTTACTTTTTGTTCATCACCTTGTATCAAAACCTTGTCCATCAGTGTCTATCTAAATCAGCCCAAGTGTGCATAATATTATGTATAGATAGTCTTCAGCACTTTAGCTCTTGCATTTCCATCATAACATGAACATGTTCAAAACTTGTCATACTTACATACAAATTTCAACTCAATAATTTTGTTAGTGACTGGTGTTATATTGCCAGGCACTTACATTTTGTTGTCCATCTCATCATTGTTGTAAGATTTGTTTTTATTGGACTTCGCAAGTACCATTTGGTTAAATTGGTTGAAACATATTTTTATCATGTATCATGAATGTATCTATGTAATGGTGGTAGATTCAACTGTAACATCCATAAGTGCCAGGGCCTAAACTGAATAAATGACTTTTTGATTTTAATGTTCTGTGTATGTAATGCATGAGATGTTTTATGTCTCTTCTAATATTCAATCTTATTTAACTTAGGAACCAGTCTTATTTGAATGTTATCTGTCACAAAATATTTGTAATATATATTCAATATCCAATCCATATTCTACCTACTGAGTACATTTAGCATTAGATCCATACATTTACCTATTTGTACCAAAATAATTTCTTGAGAGTATTTTAAATGTCTTTCACAAGTTCCACATTGAATTTACATGCACCACCAGCACCATGTTAGTATAAAATATATTATAAACCTGTATGTTAATATATTCTACACAATATAGTAGCATCTCATGTAAATAGTTCTTAATTTCATATGGGTTTCTAGGTATAATATTTTACAATCAGGTGGAATGCCTATCAGCTTGCAAGCCTTCAAACATAAAAAAAAAACCTCAAATTATTCCTTAGACAGCAACAATATACAATAAAAAAACAC